>PVKB01006268.1:0-68129 GCA_004027205.1 Ctenodactylus gundi | reverse complement strand
GCCCTCATAAAATCTTTATCTTCTGCCTCCATTTGTCATGTCTGGGTCTTGAATTCACCCTGCAGGCTCTTCCACCTGCCCTCTCTGCATCATAACACACATCAATATGTCAAAACCTTTAGACTGAAGCAGATTCTCCCAGAAGCAAAAATACTGCTCACTAGCAAATTCCGTCAGAGCTTTCAGATGAGACGTCCAAGTGGGATTAAATATAAATTAAAAACAAATTGAATAAGTTAGACTCTCTAATGTAATGGAGCCTCCAAAATGTTCGTGTGTTAGATAACAAAACACACAGCAATTACGATGATTATAAAAACATCCCAAGAGTTGTGTTCGATTTCCTTTTCATTTATTTTTTTAATTAGTGTGTTTGTGAAATGTAATCCTATTTGTTTTGGGGAATTTGTACACATATGTAATATGTATTCATATATATACACTATTCTATATTTATATATATATATATTATACATGCATACCCATATATCTATATCTGTATCTGTCCCCCTCTTCCCTCCAACTCTATTCTCTCTCTCTTCACTTTCTTGTAAAGTCATTTGTCCAGGTGAGGGAACAGACTTCCTACCTCAGTTTGGCTGACTTTGTGACCCAGGGCACAGACTTAGGATCTAAACATTATCCTTCCTGGCTACAAGTTAGCACAAAAGCCTTTTCTTAAAGTACTTGCAGATCTAAACCCCACAGGTTGGCTTGCAGCCTACTTTAACAAGATTTGTTTGCCTAACTTAAGTTTAAACTTCTATTCTCTGTCCTTACCTCCCCCTCCAGGCTGACCAAGCGTTTCTCAGTTACCTTGGGAAAGGGGTTTGTTAAGAATCTGACGTCAACATTGAAATATGAAATGACACGCAAGACCTTCAAAGGCACCCTGAGGCCTGTGCTGTGCTGATGTTACCCTGCCAATGCCTGCTCGCCCTGCCACCTAAAGCAATCTGGAGAGTCATTAGATTTATGCAAAAAGATTGTGCAACCTCTTTGTTTCCTGTTGATTCACTAGTTTGAATTTTTTTTTTTTTTTTTTTTTTATGGCTTAAGGCATGCTCCTGAAGCCATGAAGGACTGGGACAACAAAAATAGACCTCTCGTCTCCCACCACTTTACTTCACTGGAGTTTGGTTGGTTGGTTGGTTTGGTTTTGATGGTACTGGGGTTTTAAACCCAGGGCCTTTGCACAGAGCTACAGCCCCAGCAATTTTTTTTCAATTTTTTTTTTTTTTTAATGAGACGGTCACCCAAGCTGGACTCCAGTTTGCAACTCTCCTGCTTCAATGTCCCAGAGTGCTAGGGATACAAGCGTGCACCCCACACCCGGCTGCTCTTGGCTGTCCGGAGAGTCCTAGCGGTTAAAAGGGCAGATGAATGTGAGGAGGAGGAGGAGGAGGAGGAGGAGGAGGTCAGCCTCCACGGACCGCAGGGTTTGTCTACCTGTTGCAGGGGGAACAAACCCTCCTGCAGCTGTACTAAGAAGAGGGACCAGAGGGAGCCAGGCCCGAAAAACCAAGCTGCAGAGAGGTGGGAGCCAGCCAGAAGCCCAGAGAGCACTGGCATAGGAGGAAAGGTTGGGATGGCAGCGCAGCAAGGATTAGCCAGCAGCGGCGCCCATGGGGAGACACTCTCTGGCTGTGATCAAAGCATGCAATGAGGCCTTTAAATTACAAAATAATAATAACAGTTACACAGCTGGAGGAATGGCTCAGCGGCTAAAGCGCTTGCCTAGCAAGTACTAAGTACCTGAGTTCGATTCCCCAGCACCACATAATCTGGGGGAGGGGTGCACGCCTATAATCCCAGCACTCAGGAGGCTGAGACAGGAGAAGTGCTGTAAGTCCAAGGCCAGCCTGCTCTCCACAGTGAGCTCAGGACGAGACTGGACCACAGAGCGAGACCCTGTCTCAAAAAAAGTAACAGTGCAAGACATTGCCAAGATTCTCCCTAAATATACACCCCTTTTGAGCTCACTCTTACCATAGTTCTCACAACTTTCTGAAGTGTTTCTGGAAGTCTTTATTTGTGTGTTTACAAGATGAGATAAAAAATATGGTGAATGTAAGTGTCCAGTGTCCTCCAGTGGAAAGGCCAGCTTGTAAAGACATGACAGTGTGTCCTCATCCACCTATTCGCTAGATCTGGCACTGTGTGACTTCTGGCTCCTTTTACCTTAAAGAGAAAGAGATGGTTTATTCTGAAGCCAAATATGTATGACCTAGGTCCATGAATATGAATTTACGTTTGCCCAAATAGCACGTTCCAAAGAGCAGTGGGTACGTGCAGTATTTATAGTTAAAAAAGAAAAGTATAAGTCAAAGCAGAATTTGAACGCATTGGTGAAGTATCAAGTAGGTGGGACATCCTGAAGCAGGAGGCATCTCTGCCACAGGCTTTGGATGTTATCTAAGGACATTCTTAGCTGTTGGGTTGGTGGGAAGCTAGGGTTTTACCTTCACAAAGTGAAAGGGTCACCTAGCAATCACAAGAGTGCCACACATCAAAGGATCCATCACAGGACGTCAAGTCAGATGCAGGGGGGAGGACAACAGATGCAGCCATGACAAGGACCAGCACAGTCCCTGACAATCTGGCCATGCAAACATCCCAGCCCCTGCACAAGTCCTTGGGAATCTAGCCAGTCCATCCTTAAGCAGCTCACTGTGAAGGAGGCTGTCCTCGGGGAATTTCAGCCATCACCATGAAAGGCGAGCAGTCTTAATTGACTCGGGACATTGAGGGAGCCGTGCCAGCCCAACTGAAGACATTCAGGGAAGAGTGCTGCCTTGCACAGGAGGCCAGAGATGCGGAGATTACTCAAGAAGGGAGCAAGTGTGGCTGAGGACCATAGAAGCCAGGCACAAACAGTGAGGGATGTCGTGTTCCCAGACAACGCCACTGGGCTCAACTTAGTGATTACAGCGCTTGCGTAGGAAATGCAAGACTCCAGGTTCGATCCCCCAGCATCACATAATAGCTGGGTGTGCTAGTGCACGCCTGTAATCCTAGCACTTGGGAAGCTGAGGCAGGAGGATTACCATGAGTTCTAGGCCAGGCTGGGCTATGTAATGAGTTCAGGAGCAGCCTGGACTAAGAGTGAGACCCTGTCACAAAAAATGTGGGAGAAAGAAACCAGGTGCAATCCCTGAGCAGACCTTTTTCTCATATTAATTGAGGGCAAAGCAAAAAATGCAGCAGAGGCAGTGAATCACACAGGGGTTCCTGAAGCTGGGGATTTGATAACTACGTATAGATCTTTAAAAGGATGATACGGGGCGGAACAGATAAGCAGGGTCAAGGTGTGTGTCGGGAGCTTACTGATTATCTCAGGCCTTACTAGTGTCAGCAAGCAGGTGTGTGGGGTAGACCGCAGAGCGACCTTTGCTCTCCCTATTGACTTGGGCAGAAACAGTACAACTGCTTTCCCGGGCGCTGATTACAGTGTGTGTCGCTCTTTGCCATAATGCATCCTTGGGCTGTCACCTGGAGGCCTGAGTTATTATCCTTGTGACTTTATCATTCCACAAAAGCAGATTTAACCAAACTCTTTTAGAAAATGGGGAGGACAATAGGATATGTTTTTGAAACAAGTATCTTGAGGAAGTAATGCTTCTTTTACTTAATAATCTTTTTTTTTTAAGCTAAGCCCCATAACAAACATCATAACTTTGCTGTCAGACTTTTTTTTATTTTTGGAAATAGTATCTTGCTTTATAGTCCAGGCTGGCCTGTAAACTCACTGAGTAGTCCGGACTAGCCTAGAACTCATGGAGATCCTCCTGCCTCAGCCTCCCGAGTTCCAGGATTAGAGGTGTGCATCATCCTACTCAGGTGACTTTGCTATTTTATCTCGAACTAAACTAGCCCGTGATATCTGGAGTGGTGGCGGAAGTTTGAACAAAACAGGTCTGTGTTGTTAGAGAGGAAAAGAAAGACACAGAATTGTGAGAAAATAGGTAAAAATGTGGGTGGTATTTGAGGGCACCTGATATGGCTGTGATGTAAAGTAGATAGTCTAGGGCCAGATTGGGTGAGGCCTTACCTTATTTTTTTGCATATGTTTGTGATACAAATTCATTTGCGTATTGATTACATACAGCTTGGGAGGTCTGCGCATATCCACATCACTCTTCTACCCCCTTCCGCACAGTTTCCCCTCCTTGCCCTCTGCTCCCCGTTCCCCGCATTCCCCAGTCCATCTTTGAGGAGTCTGTGTTCCTATTTCCATCTTCTCGCTTATACTTTGCGCCTTTGCTCATGTATGTTTTGAATTAGCCCTGCAAAATTAACCTTTTATGTCTGGTTTACTTTGCTAAGCATATATACAGTCTCAAGGTATATTTTTTAAACAAATGCTTCGAATTTATCTTTTTTTAATGGAGGCTCGATACTCCATTGTGTGTATATATGACGTCTTTTTTATCCACCCGCCCACTGACAGACAACTGGCTGTTTCCATGACTTCACTTGCCTGAGCTGTGCTGCTAAGACATGGGTATGTCTGTGTCCCCGTGTCTTCCAGCTCTTTTGGACAGATGTCCAGGTGAGAGACAGCTGAGCCAGCTTTCAGGTTCAGTTTTTCTCCATTTAGGATGATGTTGACTTTTGTCATCAATCACGTTATTAACTTGAGGTAGGGTCCTTCTATACATATTTTCTTCCGAGTTTTGATCCAGAAAGGAAAGGGTGTTGTATTTTGTCAAGAGCTTTTTCTGCATCTTCTGAGATGACCGTGTGGTTTTTGTCCTCGCTTTTGTTGATATGGTGTATTACATTAATTGACTTGCACATGTTGAACTAGCCTTGCGTCCCTGGGATGAAGCCAACGTGGTCATGGCTTAATAATTTATTGCACTTTGTCGGCAAGTATCTTATCGAGGATTTTTGCATCAACATTCATTAAGGAAATTGGCCAGCAGTTCTTTCTTTGTTGGGTCTTCATCTGCTTTGGGAATCAAGATGGTATCTGTGTCTGAGAAGGAGTTGGGCAGTATTCTTTGTCTTTCAGTTTCATGGAAGAGTTTAAGGAGCATCGGCACTAACTCTACCCTAAAGTCCTTTCATTATCATTTGACTTTAGGAAGTTCTTGATTTCTTTCTTGATTTCCTCTGTGATGCATTCCTTGTTCAATAATATATTATTTAATCTCCGTGTATCTAAATAGTTTCTGTAGTTACATTTACTATTGATTTCTAGCTTTATTCCACTTTTATCTAAAAATATACAGGGAATGACTTCAATTCTTTTGTATTTATTTAAGCATGTCTTACGTCCAAGGATATAGTCAATTTTGGAAAAAAAAACCCATGTGCTAATGAGAAAAAAGTGTATTCCGTAGACATTGGATAGTGTACTCTGTAGATATCTGTTAGGTCCATTGCTCCATGGTGTGTTTTAGCTCTGATGTTTCTTTGTTGATTTTTTGTGTCTATTTGTGAGTGCGAGGTATTGAAGTCCCCTAGTATGATTGTATCGGGGCCTATTTGGACTTTCCTGTTCAATAGTTTCTGTTGTGTGTAACTAGGTGCATTTATGTTTATAATCGTGAGCTCTTCCTGTTGGATTGTTCCTTTTACTAGTATATAGTGATCATCTTTGTCTCTCCTGATCTGTTTTGGCTTGAAGTCTGTTGTGTCTGAGAATAGTAGAGCCAATTCTGCTTGTTTCCAGG
Organism: Ctenodactylus gundi; assembly: GCA_004027205.1. NCBI lineage: Eukaryota > Metazoa > Chordata > Mammalia > Rodentia > Ctenodactylidae > Ctenodactylus > Ctenodactylus gundi. Next base: position 62,448 of record PVKB01006268.1, on the reverse strand, counting down.
CTCCAGTAGCATGTAGTTTTAGTTTCCAGCCTTTGACCTTCAGTCTGTGTGCTTCTTTGTGGGTGAGGTGTGTCTCTTGCAGACAACAAGTGGTTGGGTTTTACTTTTTACTCTGCCAGTCTGTGTCTTTTGATTGGCAGGTTAAGACTATTAGTATTGAGAGCAATTATTGTAAGCTATTTACTGAATCTAGTCATTGTCCTGTTCTTCCTGTTCTTCTAGTGTTGGTTCTTTGCTTTCTCTCCCTATCTTTTAAAAAATACTTTCCCTTTAGATGTTTCCTTCCTCTGTGTTCTTTGGTGCTGCTTATGTCTCTGTATCTCTCTAAGATTTCTTCAAGTATTTTCGGCAATGCTGGGCTGATGGTCACAAATTTCTTTAAGGATTCTTGGTCATGAAAAATTTTTACTTCTCCTTCAATTTTCAGGGATAATTTTGCTGGATACAACAACCTGTGTTGACACTTGCTGTCTTTTAATGCATGGAAGATTTTGCTTAAGGCTCTTCTGGCCTTTATTTGTATTCAGAAATATGCGGTAATTTGAATGGGTTTGCCTTGGTAAAATAATGTCAGCTTTTCTCTTGCTGCTTTTAATATTCTCTCTCTATATATATGTGTTGGATTTCTAAAGTCTTGATTATGATATATTGTGGTGAGTTTCTTTGCTGCTTGTGTTTTCTTGGTGCTCTATAATATTCTTGGACCTGAATATTAATTTCTTTTTCTAGATACTGGAAATTTCCTTACATGATTTCAGTGAATAAATTCTTTCTACCTTTGGTGCTAGTTTCTGCTCTTTTTCCCACTCCCATAATTCTGAGGTTGGTTCTCTTTGAGTCATCCATCTGCTGTTGTATCCAGCTGTGCTTATCTCTAGTTTTGGAGTCATGCCTAATGATGGCATTTGTTTCCTCAGCCTTGTCTTCAAGGTCTGAAATTCTGTCCTCACAGTGTTCAAGTCAACTTCCTCTGCTTTCAAGTAAATTTTCATATTCTGAATTTCAACTAAATTTCTTTTCAAAATTTCCACTTCTCTATCAAAATGTTTCTTCATATCTTGAATTTCCTTTTTTTCTCAGCCAACTTCATATTTGTGGCTTCTACATGCTCAGTAAGCTTTGTAACCATTAGGACCACTGTTTGTCTTGTAAGTTCCTCTTTAAGCCTGATGATCATTGTTTGCATTTCTTTGAGGATGTCTTGTTTGAAGTGGATATTTGCAGAAACTAATTTATCTACTTGCTTTTTTACTTCCTTCCCTATGAGTTCCACTATTTCAGAGCCCACGACCTTCACTTCTGGGGACTCAGGAATTTCTGCACGTGTTCTGTTGCCATATTCCCATGTTTCTGTTGTTGAGGAACTTCACTTTAGAGGTCTATCTGAGAAGTTGTTTAAATGGGTATGAGAGTGTGTGTGTTGGGGGGTGGGGGAGAATGTCATCTGAGTTCAGTGCTGGGAGTAGGCAGTGAGGATAGACCAAATAGTCTGATAGCCTCTAAGGTATCTTAATCACCCCCAACCCTGTCAGCAAAACTCTCCCACCTGTCCCGGCTTCCCTTCCCCGAAGGCAGGGCTCTCTACCCTCGGAGATGCTCCCACTACACTCGAGCCATTCAGGTGGGCAGTGGCCTTTCTTTCCTCTCCTTAACTGTCTGTTGTGCCAGTTTCTTCCTGGACACTGTTTAAGAGTGTCCCCAAAAACCTTGCTGTGCCCATCTGAGCCTCCTTTTCTTCAAAACGGTTCAGGCTCAGGCTTTTTTTTTTTCCCCTAATGGCTCCTGCCTGAGTCACTGCCTGTTATGACTACCAAGTACTGCTCCTCCCAAGTTGGTCCAGGCTCCAGGAGGTCTTTTCTAGGGGAAACTCACACTGCATTTGAAGTCTGCATTTTTTGTGCCTCATTTCTGGATGCTGGGGCTACCAGCTGCTGTCAGTTCCCACTTCTCCAGGATCAAATTAGTGTGTGTGTGTGTGTGTGTGTGTGTGTGTGTGTGTGTGTGTGATCCAATTTGGGCTTTATATATGACACCTTGTAAAATAATGACCTGGCATTACTTTTGGGCACATCACACATAACTATCTGAATTCGTAACCTAAACTAATGTACATTTTAGGAAAGCTCTGTTGCTTGCCATCTTTCCTTATTTAACCCCCACCAGAGCTCTGTGCTGACATTAGCCCCACTTTACACCTGGAGAGGTCAAAACTCACAGGGTAGGACTCTTCCGTCAAGTACCCTTGCAGGACAGAGAAACTGGATGGTGCACCAGCCCTGCAGGTGTCAGAGTTGTGCCCAAAGCATGAAGTCCCCTGGTGACCCTTTTACATGAGCCGAGGAGCTCCGTTAAAAATAAAACAACACACACACACACACACACACAAACTAAACAAAAGACAGTGATCTTTGCAGTTGCTGCCCCAGGTTCACTGGAGTGGGTGGTCTTGTGTGCAGGTGCTGGCCCATCATCTGTCTCTGTCTCTCTGTCTCTTTTTCCTTCTCTCTTTCTCCACCCTTCCTCAACTCTTGAACCTAAGATCCTTACAGTCAGCTCCTTCCTCAGCCCTGTTTTTAATTTTTATCTGAAGATAGGCTCTCGGTAAGTTCCTAAAATGGGTTGGACTTGTGATCCTCCTGCCTCAGCCTCCCAGAGTGCTGGGATTCCAAAGATGCACCACCATGCCCAGTCTTGTCACGTCTCTTGAGGGAATTCATTTCTCTTGAATTGCCAGTCAATTTCTTCAGTATTGACATTCTTTCCTCTCTCACTACTTCTTGAAAAGGAATATATATGCAATAAATTGCTGGCAGGGACTCAGCGCAGAGCTTTACACATCTACTGATTTCCTCTGTCCCAGTTCCCTCCCATCACCTACAGTCCCCCCCCCCCCCCACGCACACACACACACACCACAGCTTAGTGAAATACAAATCTTCATTCCCATTCTGCAGATGAAAAAATTGGTATCTACCCAAGGGCATTTGCCTGCTTACTATGTGGTTTCTGATTATGAAACTCCTCTTAAGCAGAGTTCTGAGACTAGAACAAAGATGAGGTAGCCCACATCTTCACCAAGGTGACATTCCATAGATCGGAATATTCTGTCACCAGGGTGACATTCCAGAGGGCAGGTCCACACCAGACGACTTCAAATAGGCTCTGGGGCTTCTGGGTGTTAAAGGTGAGTTACAATAGGATAATATGTGTTCTCCCAAGTCTTATGATTGGAATAGTTATGTTTTATTAAAATCTCTGCAAATAGTCAACCATTTTTCCCAGGAAGGTTAGGAAGGGGCCTCTGGTCACAATTTTTTGCCAGCCAGTCTACATGTAACCTTATTTTATGCATGTTTCTGGGGTTTTTTGTTTGTTTGTTTCATTTCGGATAAAATTTTGTCTTATTGTTCAGGCTGACCCAGAATTCCTAGGCTCAAGAGATCTTCCTGTCTCAGCCTCCTGAGTCCCTGCAACTACACATGCATGCCACCACATCTGAATTCTGTTTCTGTTTAAAGATACCTTATATAATATATATTGTTGCCTCATTAACAATTGATTCTTGAGCTCACAGCCAAGAGCTTATGCCGACAGATCTCAGGCACCACGACTGCTCACCTGGCGTGTTCCAGCCTGCTTGTGCTTACTTCTGTACTATGCTGAGGAGCCGTTCCAAACAGAGAAGTGAGCAAAACCCACAAAAATGCGAAACACGGGACATGAAAAAGGCCACGGAAAGGACCCTGGGTTAGAGTCTGAGAGCTGGGATGGTAGGCCATTGGGGCCTGGCTTAGCTGTTTTTTAACAAAGGTCCGGCATTTTAATTTCACTTAGCCCCAGTTCCCATCATACAGTGAGTACACAGATTAGGTGACAGGAGAATACCCATCAAATTGAAGAGATCTCTTTTTTTGCAAAAATGCTTAACTAATGTAACAAGTGGTCATCTACGGAGTGCTGGAGGTACTGCACTCTCGATACACCCTCGTTCCTTCGGTCCGTGTGACTCTGCGTTGAAGGAGGTTTCCACTGAACTTAGGAGGAAACTGAGGCCCAGGGAGGGTAAGTAGCTCAAGGTCACTCTGTAGGTAGGGAAGTTAGAGTCAGGATGAAATGATTCAAAAATCCATCCTTTCACCTCTAAGCTCTATGGCTGAGTAATTTTACTGGGCTGTAGCTTTTAAGTTATTTGTCGTACAAGTTTGAATTTCATAAGATTCTCAGTGAACTTTAAATGACATCTCTGTGTCCTTTGCACATCTATGAAATTGCCCCGTCTGGTGCTAGGGATGGAATCTAGGGCCTCAGAAAGCTCTCTACTACTGAGCTCCATCCTTGGTCATTTCTGTTTTTTCTGGCAGTACTGGGGACTGAGGGACTTCACTTTAAAGGTCTAGTCAAGAGGTTTCTTTGCAGGGCTATGAGTGTGGGAGGGATGGGGCTGGATTTCGTGCTGGGAGTAGGCAGTGAGACAGGACCTAACAGCTCAATGGCCTTTGAGGTGTCATAATCACCCCCCCCCCCAGCAAAGCTCTCCCACCTGTCCAGGCTCCCCTCCTCTGTGGAGGGGTTCTTCACCTTAGCAGGAGCTCCCATTATCACCTGAGCCATTCTGAGGGTCGGTGGCCTTTCTCTCCTCTCTGCAACTGTCTCTTGTGTCTGTTTATTCCTGGGCACTGTTTAAGGGTGACCCCAGAAGCCCTGATGTACTCTTTTGAGCTTTCTTTTACTCTGATCAGTTGTCTCAGGTGCTCTCTCTCTCTCTCTCTCTCTCTCTAAAGGTTTCTTCCTATGTCATTGCTTGTTATGGCTGCCTAGCACTGCTCCTAGCAGGCTCCTAGAGGTCTTTTCTAGGGGGAGCTTGCCTTGTGTTTGTAGTGTGCACTACCTGCCGGTTTTTTTTTTTAATTTTTTAAATTTTATTTATTTTTTTTGAGGCTGGGGCTACCAGCTTCTATCAATTCCTACTTCTCCCAGATCCCCTTGGTCTGAGGTTCTAGGCTCTGAGCAGGCTTTCCTCTGTCTGTGAATGCTGGCAGCTCAAGACCACACTCAGTCAGCCTGGTGCTGCTTCCTGGGTTGCTGTTTTCCTTCACTTCCAATATGTCTTCGGGATTTCTGACCTTCCCATGGTCTCCTTTCAGTTGCTGGGGTGCTCCTTCCTCTCCTAGCTCTTTTAGAGTGTCCAGGCTCCAGGCTTTCCTCCGTCTGCAGGTGCCGGCACCTCACACCACCATTGGCAGACAGCCTGGGACTCCTTCCTGGGCTGCTGCTTACCTCCCCTTCCACTGTGTTTTGGGGGTTTCTGACCTTCCTGTGGCCTCCTTTCAATTGTTGGGTCTTCTCCCTACCCTATCTGCAGTTTTTGACTACATTATGAACTTTGTAATTAGGTCCACAAGGAGACATTGTGCAGCTGTGTTACTTGGCCTCCATCTTGACTTTTTTTGTCTTCCTGTTCTGCATTCAGGATAACTCTGATGTGTGTCTTTCATTTTTTAAATCCTTGTCTAATAAAGCATGCCTACTGCTAAGTTGATATGCCAAGTTTGAAATATCTTTAATAATATTCTTTCATTTCTAGAAATTTCTTTCCTGAAGATAGCTGCCTACTCATTCTTGAATTTCTTTAAATGTGATAAGCCTTACCCATTTGTTCTTTAATCTGCCTGAGGTTTCTTTTCATTTCAATCCTCTCTCTCTCTCTCTCTCTCTCTCTCTCTCTCTCTCTCTCTCTCTCCAGAGTCTCATTCTGTAGTCCAGGCTGGTCCTGAACTCACTGTGCAGCTCAGGCTGGCCTTGAACTCATGGCAATCCTTCTGCCTCAGCCTCCTGAGTGCCGTGATTATAGGTGTGCATCACTACACTCAATTATTATGTGGGGTTGGGTGGGGAGAATTGAACCTGGAGCCTAGCGCTTCTTAGGCAAGTTCTTTAGCTGTTGAGCTACAAGCCCAGCCTCTGTCTGAGGCTTCTGACAGAGGAGTTAGACTTTGGGGATCTATCTTTGCTGCCTTTACTTCACAATGGCTTGTTTTCCTGTGTGGTCAGCTATTATCTTTCATTGTGTGCCGTTTGTTATTCTTTCTTTTCTCACTAAGTCACTAAATTGCCGATATGGGGGCTTGAACCTACAGTCCTCTTGCCTTAGCTTCCCACAGTTCTGGAATGACAGGCCTGCACCTCTGAGCCAGGTTGTTTGTTGTTTTTGGAAAGGAATCACTGGGGTTTGCTGAATTCCCGAGATGCACTTCTCCGAGGGAAATTTTGCTTCTGTCAGGCACATGGTTGTATTACCATCCTGGAGCCCCTGCAACTAAATTCTAGGCTTCCACCATCTTGGCTGGCCACTTGGCATGACTACTCTTGTGAATTTGGGCTGCAAGCCTGCGAGAGGGTAGCCTGGTGTAGAGAACTTCTATGGGAGATGCTTCCCACCCATAGCTGTACTTATGTTAAGGCTGTACTCTCCCTGCAGGGTGGGCACAATGTGTGTTTGTTTCTGGTTCCCTTTGACTCCAAGAGGTGACCACCGGGTCCCAATTTATGACAAAGGTCTTCTTTAGACTCCCCTCCGTGCACAGGCCTTGAGCTAAAACTTTGTCACCAGTTCTCTGGGATCAAAAAAAGTCCTTGGCAAGCTGTCAACTCTGTCTCTGCTTTCTCTTTTCTCCAGTTTTGGGCCCGGTACTTCCTCACTCTTGTTAGTTCCTTACTGGCAAATTTGCAAAAAAAAAAAAAATTCCCCAGAATGATTTGCAGTTTCTACTTCGGAGGTTTATCTGAATAGTCTAGCCCATCTTCGTTACTTCAGGGGAAGTTCTGTTCATGCATGTAAGATGTGGTGTGAGGTTGTTTATTAATGTCTGAGCTCAAGCTTTCTGAATGGAAAGGACTACTTATACTTGCATTTCAAATTAATGTTGGCATTTTAGAACCAAAAATTAAAAAACTTTCTACCACCCTTTGATTTCAACAGATTTTTTGCTATTCCATTTATAAATTGGTTATTTTGGTATAAAGTGAAAATGATCACCTTCGTTTTTTCTGAAATCAATGTTCAAGTAACTCAAGCTGAAAAGACTAAACACCTTTAAGTAATCAATCCATTTAACACAGCTCCTTTATAACTTCCCTTATAAATTGAACACATTTAATTTTTATGCATTTGATATGTGTGATAAGACAGATTTATGACCCTATCAAAAATCTCCCTAAGCAATTGCAACTTACACCTTTTAAAGTTCTTACTCTACCTCAGACAATTTAATGACTTTTTCTGTACTTTTTACTATGAAATCCTTTTGGATACTTACTGGGAAAATTACACCCAAAATGTTCGTGTTGGTTGACTCAGGATCAAAAGTTTATTTTAACCTTTTACTTCACACTTTTCTGTGTATTTTTAAGTTGAATGAATATGTATTATTATGTTAATAAGAACGAAGAGTGAATGTTCAGAAAAGTGTGTGAGCCAGTGCATAATACTTTCGGAGACATAATGTTCCCTCTCACTGTATCCTTTTCACAAACTTTATTCTCCTTAGAGAAAGCCTAGAAAACAAAAAGACTGTAGGAAGCAATAATAAAATTTGAGTTTGTTTATTGAGGTGTGCGGTGCAGGCTGCGGTGGCTTGGTGGGACCACTTTGCAAAAGAAGGAAGAGGGTCTGATACATTGAATGGTGACTATAGGCTTCCAAGCCAGGCAGGCCGCTAGTATGTTAATATAATAGCTCTTTTTTTGAGCCAGGGTCTCACTCTGGAGTCCAGCCTGATCTTGAACTCACTACATAACCGAGGCTGGCCTGGAACTCATGGCAACCCTCTTGTCTCAGCCTCTTGAGTCTAAGAGTATTCTGATTTGTTTGCAGTACGGCAAGAATTACTGAACACCTGGCTCACTAGTGCCATGACGTCTAAAAACAAAACTGGAGAAGGGAATAAAAAGCTTCAAGGAAACAGACAACGTCTCCTGAAGGAGATCAACGAAAAGCGAGAATCCAACTGTTTAGTGGAAAGAAGCAACAAAGTCAGCATCCTGAGAGTGCAGAAGAGGCATTTCAGCAGCGCCCACCAGTCCTGGGCTGGCACCCAGATGGAGGAGCGCGTCTCTGACAGTGGCAGGGACTCCTGGGTCAGGCTGAGTCTCCTTGTCCACAGAGAGAAAAAGCACTTCCCACCAAAAAGTAAGATGTGGTGGTCGGATCCACACCAGTTGGAAGGAGGGATGTACACAAAAGCTTAGGAAGAATTTCTGGCCTTAACGGAAGTTCCGAGATACTGCTCTGGGGATAGTTCAGGCAGTGGCCTGGCCTTTTCGGCAGCAGGGGACTGGTCTCGTGGGAGACAGATTTTCCACAGATGGGGGTGTGGGAGGCGGTGGTTTTGGGAGGATCCAGGTGTGTTACATTGATCATGAGCTTTATTTCTATCATTGCTCCATTGTAACATACAATGAAATAATTATACAGCTCCTTATAATACGAATTTGTATTTGCAGCTGCTGCCCAGTGATGGCAGCGCTGCCTCAGCTCCACTTCGAATGATCAGCTTTTAGATTCCCAGGGGAGCACATCACCTAGATCCCTTGGATATGCAGTTCAGAGTAGGGCTCACTCTCCAGGGGGAATCTAGTGCCAGGGCTCACCTTACAGGAGGTGGGGCTTAGGTGGCAATGTGAGCGATGAGGTGTGGCTGTAAGTTCCCTCACTTGGCTGTTGCTCACCTCCTGCTGTGCAGCCCAGTTTCTAACAGACCAGAGACCCCACAGTACCATGGCCTACACGCTGGTGTACTGGCTTGAAAGGCAATCTGTAGGAAGTCAAAAGCCTCAGTAAACTGGGCCGTGAGAAATACCCACCACTACTTCTGGGAACACTTGCTCCATGTCCCGGTTCTTACTCACTCAGTCAATGAACGCCACATTTTGAGCACCAAGCAGCTTATTGAATGCATGGGTTTAAAAAAGTCACTTGTGCTTTTGTATGAAGAAGGAAACATGGAGGCCAGACTGTGCAGAGGCTGGAGACTGTCAGGAGGGTCCTGGTGGTTGTGGGCTGGGCCAGGGAGGTGGCAGTGGTCAGACTCAGGACTGACCTGGAGGGAGAGTGGACAGGTCTTACGGACAGAGGGGATGTGGGGTGTGAAGGTAGGAGTTAGGGGTCCTCTTAAGTTCTTAGCCATTTTCTGAGATGAGGAAGATGAGGCTGAGTTGTGGCAGTGTGTGTCTGGGGATCGTGTCAGCAATGGGAAGCTGGCGATGACTCAGGTACAACCAGTAGTCTGATCCTATGTGATCTGTTCATCTGGATGTTAGAAGAAAGAGGACAAGAGAGGACAATAGTGAGATATGTTTTACTAGACACGTACAAGGCGTCCCAAAAGCCACCATATATAGGAAATAATAATACTCATATATATTTACATATGGGTATAAACTTACATATGTAAACTTACACATATGTCTACACTTAATACTTTGTGTAGTTACACATGGATGGCAACTTTTGGGACCCTTGAATTAGAAGGCACTCTATTCCTTGTCTCGGACACCTGTGTAAGAGGGAGAAACCCTGATTTATTTTTTCTGCAGATCTTCAGCACTATTTATGAGTGCCTTCTTTATCTCAGACAATGTTCTATATGCTTGTCAACACAAGAATGAATAAAGTCTTGCCTCAAAAAGTTTAATTTGAGGCACGGGAAGTGCTGAGTGGGGGTGGGCATTGCTGCCTACACAACTACATGAGACTCAATACCCAAGGCCAAGAATGTAGCTAGTCCTCTGGTAAGGAGGTATATTTTGCTTAACACAAGCTTCTCACAGAAAATATTCTCTAACATGCAGCTCAAGTATCATCTCTGCAGTTATCTATCTATTCATCCATCCATCCATCCACCCATCCATTCATCCAACCAATAACTACTGAGTGCTGAGAGCCCAGCATTGAGAGGATGATATACACAGGCATCTGGTCTCACTTTCCATTTACTATGACAAAGAGCTGAGATAATCAGCTCATAAAGAGAAAGAGGTTATTTTTGGCTCATGGTTTTAGATGATCCAGTCCGTGATCAGACAGAACTGCTGTGTTTAGTTCTCTCCTAGGTCTCCAGATGGCAGCGGTGAGGAGCACAGGGTGGAACAAAACTGTTCACTTCATGGACAGGGAGCAAAAGAGAAAGGGGAAGGAGCCAACGTCTCACACTCCCTTCAAGGACATGCTCTGAGAGCCCTGAAGACCTCCCACCAGGCCCCATCTCCTAAGGTTCCCTCCCCACCCCCAACACTCTATATCAGTAATGCTACCCTGGTGATCGAACATTTAATATATGGATCTCTTGGGACACACCAGATCAAAACTATAGCAGGAAGTCATAGCCAGGCCTGGTGTTGTAAGCCTATAATCCCAGCATGCTGGGAGGCTGAGGGAGGGGGAAGGTAGGTTCAAGTTCAGCCTGGACAGCTTACCAACTTAGTGAGATTCTATCTCAAACAAATGGGCTGGTGATGTAGCTCAGTGTGAAGACTCTGGGCTCAATCCTCAGTACATCACACACACAACATACACACAAAAGTCATGAGTGTTGTGGAGAGAGAAGTTAAAGATTGTATGAAGAGAACTCAAGAGTGCTGGGGGCTCCTCTGTGTTTTGATGTGAAGATCAGGGAAGGCACATTCTTGGCAGAGAGCAGAGATTTCCACGCTCTCACTTGAGTCTTCTACTTGGAGACATGGAGGCCCTAAGAAAGCACTGTCACTTGAATAGAAAGTTGTAAGAGCAAAAGACTTGGATCCTACTCTACCTCATCATTAGCTCCTCCCTGCTCTTAGTCATGTGGTGTTTCCAACCTTAGTTTCCAGCTCTGCAGGAGGGCACTGGGTGGCACATGTGAGGCCCGGGTTTGATCCCCAGTGCACAAACACAAAGTAAAACAAAAAAACCAACCAAACAAAAAGTATTCTTCCCCTAAGTTTTTGTATCTATAAAAGAGCATTATTTTGGAAACTTTGAAATATAAGTTGTGTAACAACAATTTTTTTATTTTTCAGATAATGCCATATTTGGATAAAGTGCATCTCTAAAGACACACAAATGCATTCTCTTTGATCCCTCTTCACTGTCTAAATTATTCAGAGACATTAATTATAAAAAATAAAGTGTATGAGATCACAAAAATTTTAGCACATAAGACATGCATCTTCATTCATTTACCAAGTCTATTGCTTAGACTTATTATTTTGAGCATTTGAGAGAATGAGCTATTAAAGACATTTTCAAAGATGAATACCCTAAAGTTTATAATGATCTCCTATTTCCTAATCTAAAATGTTTAAATATCACTTTACATTTGTTTCTAGAAATCAAAGGAACATGTGGAGCAACCCCACTGGTTAGGTCGAAGGCCAAAGTTGCTCAAAGTCAACATTTGCTTCTAAATGCTTGCTTACTCTACCAGACCTAAGATTCTGGTCATTTGAATCCACACCTACTTGCAAGGTGAAACAAAGCACCCCCAGGTGAGCTGTTCTGTTCTGCTGCTGCCTTGCCCTCCCCCAAAGTGAGCGCCACTTACTGTCACCTCGGGGCCACAGCCCCTTGGGCTCCCATCACCTTGGTATCATGGCTCTTTGGGTTGCAGGAGTTCAAGTTCCAAATGAACGCATGCCCCATTTTGTAGTTCAGAGCACATTCCAACTGTGGAGCAGGGCGCTGCCTGGCAGGGGACCCAGCTGCTTCGTGGCCTTTGTCTCTACGGCAATAAAATAATCACTTCGTATGGTGACTCTGCCTCCCTAGAAGACTCAAATTCACAGAAAACTAACACATTCTGATGAAAGAAGGGGTCTGCATCAGGCAACTGGGTTGTAGTTCTCCTCAGCTAGGACGACACAGGATATTGCACAGAAAAGCCTCCAGGGTACATGACAGCCAGCCAGACCTGCAGCTGATTTTTTGACTTGCCAAAAGACAAATATCTAGTTTGGGGCTGGAGGAATGGCACGGAGGTTAAAGCGCTTGCCTCGCAAGCACAAGGCTCTGAGTTCAATTCCCCAGCACCACATACAGCTGGGCGTGGTGGTGCACACACCTGTAAATCCAGTATTTGGGAGGTCGAGGTTGGCTGATTGTTCTGTGTCCAAGGCCAGCCTGGGCTACATAATGAGTTCAGGACCAGCCTGGTTGCAGAGCGAGACCCTTCTCAAAAAAGAAAAGGAAAAACAGGAAAAAAAAGGAAAGAAAGAAAAAACAAATATCTAATTTGAAGCACTATAAGGGCTTAGCCTGTCACCATTTCACAGTCTGGAACACAGAAGATAAGGGCTCCCAGGCCAGAGCCACAGCCCAGCAGCAGCACGGGACCCAGGTGTGGACTGGCCTTCCTTGTGCCCCACGGCCTCCAGACATACAGACAAAGCAGGGCCACCCACGTGGGCTTCACCTCACAGCTGAGCAGGCCTGGGCTTCAGAAACCCAACCATTGCCCAGAAGGGGACCCCATCTTTAATTACACCAGACAGAAAACTTGCGGCTAGTGCAGTGTGGTGGCACATGCCTGTAACCCCAGCAGTCTCGGAAGCTGAGGCAGGAGGATCTCAGGTTCAAGCCCAGCCTGGGCAATTCAGCAATTTTAGCAAGCAATACCTTGTCTCAAAAAAAAAAAAAAAATAGCTAGAGATTTAGCTCACACGGCCCTCTGCTTCAGAGGGGACTGTATCACTATCTTCCAGAGAGACGGTCTGGAATAAAGCCCTCCATGCTCTGTCCCCTGGATATACAGAAACACCAGAGACTTTGGAGAAACATCTCCTAATACGGAAGCAACCCACAAGATGTGATCAGTTACAGTATAATTCTGGGGACCCAATCCCCAAGGAGTCCCAGGAGATAAGTCGGGTGAGAGAGGTTACCCACCACATAAGGCTGCAGGGTATGAAGGCCAGCAGGTCAGACTCCAAGAAGCTGTTGCTGCAATCTGAGTACTGACGCAACTTACTAAATTTCCAAGAAGTTCAGAAAACCAGGTTTGAATACTACGGAGCTAGGAAACAATGTCCAGAAGCAAGCCATGGCAGGTCCCTGAAGACTTTGGACGCTGGACACTGCTCCTAGGATCAGTGCCACCATGGCCTCTGGCAACAGGTATAGTCACTGTTCCCAAGGCAACCTAAACCCACACAGCTGGTTTCTCTACATTTCTGGCTTCTGATTCAAAACCTGGGGTGGGCATGTCTACTGGTGGAACATTAGGTGTACCTACTTCACAGTTGTAGAGAGGAGCTGAGAAACGAAGTGGTTGGCATTTTCAGCTTCTCAAATGGAAGATAGGTTCTGCCACCTAAAGTGAGGGAATCCTCAAAAACTGGAAAAAAGTGAACTCAAAAAGTGAAAAACATTCAAGGCAGCATACCCTCTGGGCTGCCCCCAGATCATATGAATTCTTTGTGCCGTGAGCACGGCTTTCCAAAATGCCTTCACGAGTTTGATCACCATGTGCTTTGGAGTTTCAGAGCTTTATCCTTTCAAATACTTGGAAGTTTGCTGCCTGGAAACCTATCCAGTCTATCCAGCCACTTAGATTTCTTCTTGTCTCTTTCCCTTCACTTCCCTGAGGATCTCCCAATGACAACTTCATCAGTCAGGGCTCTCCAAGAAGCAAGCAGTAGAAACTAAATGTGGCTGTCATAAGCACAAAAGGTATTTGCTGAAGGATATTGGATTACTCATGAAGTCTGCAGGGAGGTTGAAAATGCAAGCTCATGTTACTACCACAGCCATTAGGCCCAGGGTATGCAGCTAACATGGCCAATAAGCTGGACTGCCACGCTGTGCATCCTCTTTGGCATGGACATGTTGTGGGATTTCTGTGCCCTGGCAGCACACTTTCTTATTGTTGGGACACAATACCCAATATCCACAATTTGAGAGAGAAAAGGTTTATTTTACCTCATCAGAGGTCTCTGTCTGTTCATGGTTGGCTGGGAATGGTGACATGGCAGATGTGTCAGGTGGAGAACAGCTGCTCACAGCATTGCAAAAGGAAGGAATCAAGGGTTAGGGAGAAGAATACCTCCTTCCAGGCCACAACCTGTGACCTACCACACTTTAGTGATCTGCCCTTCCCGAAAAGGCCCTACCTCCTAACACACATGAAAATCCACAGGTAATCCACAACATCCAGTTAACGCCCACCATCCAGTCCCTTTCCAAATACATGAGGCTCTTGGGGACATTCCAGACCCAAAGGTGCCCTCCAAGCCCCATCTTTTTGGATGTTGTGGAGTACCACTGGAACTACATGCTGTGAAGACATGGGGTCTGGTCAGGAGGCGAGGGTTACAGGCCTGTGATGGATTAGGAGCTTGTAGTAGATTAAAGATTTATGGCACATTACTGGGCGTGTGCCCTTGAAGGGGTGGGTCACTGGGGCTTACCCCTGAAGGGGCAAAACACTGGGGCTTGACCCACAAGGGGTGGGTTACTAGCATAGGACCTGGAAGGTATCTGCTAGTTTTGTCCTTTCTCACTATTGTGGTTTGGGTCTAGAATGTCCCCCAAAAGCTCATGTTATAGATTGTCTATGGAACCATGTGCTGTTGAGTGCCTGGGGGCTAGTCTGGAGGTGAATTACAGACATGTAGATTGGATTACAGGCATGTAAGCTGGATTACAGGCATGTAGTGGGGGCTTACCACACCTCCCACACCTGGATCCAGGAGGGGCTGATCACTGGGATGAGACCTGGAAGGATATACAAGCTGCATCCTGCCTTCCTTGAGGACTAGTCTCAACTTGCCTTGACTTGGCTTCCTATATGTGATGTCGTGAGGAGCTGCCTCCACCTCTGCCTCTGCCGTGTACTTCCATTGCTGCTGGCTGCCCCTGAATGGACCATGACCTTCTGAAACTGAGCTAAAATAAACCTTTCATCCTCTAAATTCGTGGATGTCGGTTATTGAGTCACAGCAACAGAAAGTAACTAAGACACTCACTCACTTGGCTTCCCGTCCACCAGGCCATGAGGAGCTCCTCCTGCTAGGGCTTTGCAAATGCTTCCGGCCACCTATGAAAGGACTGGAACCTTCTGAATCTGTGAGCTAAAATAAATCTTTCCTCCCTTCAATTGTGGATGTCAGGTATTCTGTCCCAGCAATGAAAAAGTAATTAAGAAACAAACCATAAGCAAAGTTGTTGCCTGGCATTTCTAACTTGTGAGGGGGGAAACGGGTTCTGTTTAATGAGGTAGGGGATTCTCCAGTGAAAGGAATTCATACATGGGAAGACCAAAAACAGATTATCGCATGTCTGCCTTGTCATTCACAAGACAGGCCCCAATTCAGAGTTCTGTGTTTGCAATACCTGAAGAACGGTTTTGGAAAGATGCCACCTGAGCTAATGTAGGTGTGAGATTGGAAGGCAGATGTTATATTTAGAAGTAAGTACTGGGATACAAGTCAGGGGATCAAAATTCTAAACATATCATACATTAATTCTGGGAAGGTACACAATTTATTTAAATTACTTGGGGTTCAGAAATACTGTGCAGCATACATGTCTTAAATTCAATATTTTTTGCTGTAATGTGCTGTGTGTGGTTCTCAGTATTTATTATTGCAAATTACCAAACTGGAAAATAATTTTTAGTATCTAAAGTAAGTTGGGGATGGTGGCAGCCATTCAGAAGGCTGACACAAAAAGATTATGTGTTTAGCCGGGCCTGGTGGCACAGACCCGTCATGCCAGCATTCTGGGAGGCTGAGGCAGGAGGACTGCAAGTTTGAGCCCAGTCTGGGCAATTTAGTGACCTAGCAAGACACTGTCTCAAAATCAAAAATAAAAATGGGCTCGGGCTGTAACTCAGTGTGACAGCACTGGACTTAATCCCCAGTACCACAATACCAAACAAAAAATAAGAGGAGGATGAGGAGGATGTGCAGTTGAGGCCAGCCTGGCCAACAGGCAGATGTCTTCCCCAAACCCCAGCTCAAAAACAAAACAAGAAATACCTAGGGTGTAAGTACTACCCAGATTGTATGGATGTTCACTTAAGAAGTCACTTTTTTCTGAGATATGCTTGTTTGTAAATAACCAAAAAGAAAAGGGTTGGGAGGGCCCCAGGAGGCTTCTTCTTGGAGCCCCATGTTTAAATTTGTGGCACCAACAATCCCCAAGTGTTCTCATCTTTAATTTTATCTTTTTGAGTGACTGTGCAATCACGAGCACAGACTTTGTCAGTATTTACAAAGAACTGTGAGATTGCCTTATGCTTGGAAATCTCAGCCTGAATGAGCACAGAGGCATCTTGGGAGATCCCAAGTCATGGGGAGCCTGTAGATGAGATACCCATCCGTAAGTACTGCTTTGAAGTATTCAGTTAAACACACCCAAGGGCAAGAAACAGAGCTCTGCAGCACATGTGCAGCTCAACCACACAGCCAGAGGACCCTTCTCCATGTGCAGAAGGCAGGAGCTGCTAGAGGGAAAGGACACATGAGCAGCCGAGAAAGATGAGGATGGTGGGAAGGGAAGAAGTGAGTCAGGGACCGAGAGCAAGCACAAAGCAACGAACTCACAGGTACATAAAGACCAAAGGAAAAAAGCCAGTAACAGTTTTTCTTTCCTTCTGATGAGATGCAATTTCATTTGACTTAAGAAGACAAGAATTAGAATAAAACCATGTCCTTCAGTAAGGAAGGCCACCATACGCTGGGGAGGTTGTGCTGTCAGCTGAGGCAGAGGCAAGTGTGTGCGCTGTTAGCCAGCTGGGAAGTCATCATACCAGTGCCCACACATAAAAGGAGAGGCTCAACCTGGCTCATGGTGTCAGGAGATTCGGTCAGGGCCCTGTCTGGTACTGATGACCCGCATGACTTCCTGGCCACTGGGAACCGACCATCTCTCCTCTGCCACACCCTTCTGCCATGATGTTCCTGCCCTAGTCAGATGACCATGAGCTGAGTCCCCCGAGGCTGTGAATCAAACTAAACATCGCCACTATTCATTTGCAGAAATGTTTTTACCACTTAGATTTTGAAAAAAATAAAAATAGTAGTACTGCATACTAAAAAATCAGACACATTTTAATAGCATCATTTATAGTTTAAATATGTTGTGAAATTCACACCGGAACTTACAGTTTATTAACTAAGCTTTTAGGCTGGATATTTAATAGTGACTACAGAAAACAGTGGCCTCTAAAGTCAAAATGTAAGATCAGTGTGAAAACCCTGTAAATTTTTTCCTCACAGAAAATAAAGAAGATTCTAAATATAAAAATTTCAGTTTTATAAGCTCAGAAAAGAGATTTTTGGTGGGATACGAAACTACATGTGCTCCCTCAGGGGTTAAATCCAAGGAAAATAAATCGCACGGTGCAAGATCAAATTTGATCTAGCTCCCTCCTCCACCACTGGTTCCCATGTCTCACTGCGGGAACCCCTTCCGGAAGCAATGGTTTCCTTGTTCAGATGGTGGTTCTATCTGGTGGGGAAAGGTAAGAAGCAGCAGGCAGTGTTTTCCTACCTCTAGCTAGGACCGGCTAAGAGAAAGGCGGCACAGGGTTAAAATCAGCACCTGATCCTGGTTCAGCACCCAAGCCCAGTTTCATTTCTAAGATTAGAACTGCTTCTCTAGAATTACAATCTGTATCCCTATTAAACAGCGTCGACCCCGCGGCTGACCTGGCTGCGCAGAGGCCGGCGGGAAGCTATTTCTGGAGCAGGGGCCCCAGCCTGGGGAAGAGCGCCAGGGCATTCTGCGTGGTCACGTCCATAACTTCCTCCACAGAGATCCCCTTCACTTGGGCAACGTATTCCGCTGAGATGGAAATGTTGCAGGGCTCATTGCGGACCTGAAACGGAACAGGGCACATGGAATTCCAACACGACATCCAGGGAAGCAGGTCCTTGGGGACCGGGGGTCAGACCGAAGAAAACGACTCGGTAGAAATGCCTGGTGAACTTTTGGTTTTTCTTACAATGGATGACTTTTTTTAATTAATTTTTTTTTTAATCAGTGGGGGATACGGGCCGGGGAAAGTACATCCGCACGTGGATTCTAAGCCTATTCTGCCCGGAAAAGCACTTCAGGGTAGCAAAGGGCTATGGCTCCCAGTCTTCATACAACCGGCAGTATCTTTGCTTTCTTAATTATCACAAAAATAATGGTGTATCTGCAAATAGTGGCGCTTAAACTTGACAAAATAAATTACTATTATTAATAAGTATCTACTCAGGATGATATCTGGAGTAATGAAATTACCGTTGAGGTGAGAAAGCCCTCTGATAATGCAGCCTGACAAAACAATGAAATCTATGATCAAGGATTTATGTCCCAGGATGTTCACCATGTTGTTTATAATACAATCCAAGCAATATCCATTTTCAACTCTGGGATATCATATAATTATTAAACAGGATGTATTATATATGCAGAGAGTTGCCTTACAAAAACAAGTTATGAAATAATGTACAGGTTAATTTTATTTTTATGAGCTCTATGTTTATGTAATATATAGATAACAGAGCAGCCTAAAAGGATGTAAGAATTTATACTTATTTAGTATTTTATGTAGGTGAGGCTTTGTCCTAAGCTTTTCAGGGAAAACGACATTTATTCTTTAAATCAACTCTACGAGACAGGTAGAGTATTAGCAGTATTCCTTTTTTACAAATAAGAAAGGATGGTAAAAAGCTAGCAAGAAGGCTTAAATCCAAGCAATGTGACTTCACTCACAGCTATTGTACAACAGTGGTGAACTTTGAATAAGATGATTTTATTTTCTTATCTATGTGTTTGGGTAACTTTCTTAAATATATTTAACTTAAAAATCTATTTGGCTAAACATTCATTTATCCAATAAATGTTTATTGAACACCTACTTTGTGCAAGGCACTATGCCACAAATTCACGGGTTTGTCAACTAGATAAAAATACAAACCTACCTTCCAACAGCATTCTAAATTTACTGTTGTTTAGGGAGAAACACGTCAGCCTTTCTCTTCCCTCTCACCCGCCAGGGCAGACATTCTATACCTTTCTGTCATATTCTCAAACAGAAAAAAAAAAAAAAATGGACTTATCCTCTGTCCTCTACTTTCTCATTCTTCATCTGTTACTTTCTTCTAAGAGCTGGTTTATAAAAATGTGGATTTAACTTGACATTAAATAATAAATTTTACATTGAAATCACCATCTCAGTTTTAAAATAATCATCTTTACTGCTTCCAAGCCTGACTTTCAAGTGCTACTTCTCTAAATCTGGCAGGTGTGTAGATGCTGGATAGTCAGAGATAGGCAGTCATAGGCAACTAAGTTGCTCATTGGGAGGTAATTATAACAGGCATTTAAAAAATTAAAGTAGATATTGTAGCTCATTCCAGAACATTATAAACTAAAACAGTAGCAATATGGAAGAGTATAACATTTAAAACATGATTCTTTGTGATTCACAGTAATGAAAATGGAAATTATGACAAGGATCCCATAAATAATGAACTATAGAAGTGATCCCTGAAAGTCTAGCCTTGGATCCAATAAATAAATCTATGACCACATCAATACTTGTACTGAAAGAAATGTTGCTCCATTAGAACATGCTAATTAAAAGGCAGAAAAGGACATTTATTGATCACCTACCGTGATCACCTAGCCACTGCTAGGCACATTCACATACATTGCTTCGTGAAATGTTTACAATATTTTATTATCTTATCCAGATTTTATAAATGAAAATATCAGCTTCAGAGAGCATAGGTAGCTTGGCCACAGTCATATAATGACTTCAGGATTTCCATTTAAGTCTTCCTAAGTTCAGACACCGTGCCTTTCACAACACCATCATGGAGGCTCCCTATCAAGCCACACTCTCACCACAGCCATGCTGAGAAGAGACCAAAGGTCAGCCAAGCTTGGATTTCACTATATTTACACTATAATGAAAATACCTAAGTGGAAAACAGCTCAAAGGAAAGATACAACCTAAAAAATGTAGACATTAAGAAAGACTATTCACCTGTTTTTCTGGTCCCAGGGCAGGGGAATCGGTTTCTAGGCAGATCGATGTTAAAGGCAATTGTTTCACAAGTTTCTGCTTCTTAGAGAAAAGAGACAGCTAGTAAGTTCAAAACATGAGGATGAAGGCAGATGAGTTAGATCCTGCAAGAGCTTCAGTATTCAACTGACATAAGCTCTTCTAATCATCCTGTTATTAATAGCTATGATGAAATATAAACTGCTCCAAAGCTTCCAGGGAGGCAGAGTAGTAACCACAGCAACAATGGGGTATATCCAGGAAGAAATCCCCACCCGGACATCATGTGCCCATGAAGGGATCCCAGGACAGAGCTGCCACCTTCCCCCACTGCCACTCTTGGGGTTGGGGCTGCTTTCTACCATTCTTCTCGAGTCTCTCAGGTTTTATGGTTATTAATCTAACATGCTTGTGTCCCACCAGTTTGAGACTGGGTAGTAGATGCTCTTACGTCTTGTTTATAATTTTCTAAGGCTGGGGTGTGATGGCTGCAACAAACTCAGTAAGTTTTATACCAAAACCATATTTTTGGGGGCTGATACTACACTTTAAAAAATGGTAAGGGGGCAGATGAGGCCAAGTGGGGCATTATTAATTTATTTATTCTTTAAGATAGCATTTCCAAACCATAGAAATGGGCATTCTTGTGTACTATTGCAGAAAAATTAAAAGGCTATCCTTGAAGAAAATATGACATTTTTGGAAATGTATACTCCATGATTCTATTTATAGGCAATAATTGGACAGCAGTGCCTATAGGTGTGGTAGACATCAAGAGGTATTCATGGAAACCCTGCTTATAACAGGAAAAAAAAAAAAAACTAGAAAAAACCCCATCTCTTTTTAAAGATAATGCTCAAATGATGGTACATCCACACTGTGAAAAGTCTATGCATAATTATTAAATATGAGGTAAACCCATATTTATAGACACAAATAGATATACATGAAGCTAAGTCAAAATAAAACAAAAAAATCTTATCCTTGTATTTTATCAGAAACAATATTAACAATGGTTCTTTCTGAGTAGTTTGATTTGAGTTGTTCTTTCATTTCTGGAGTACCCAGAACTAAAATATTCATGACTTCTAAATAAGAAATTTATCTATAAATGATAAAAGTAGAAAACTTTAAATCTTGGACTATGAATTAATGTGACCTAAATCACATTCAACAACAGCAGAATACACATTCTTTTCAACTATGTGTAGTTCATTCACTAAGACAGAGCACACTCTGGGCCACTAAACAAACCTCAACCAATATTTTAAAAAATTAAAATTATATAATGTAAGCTATCTGGACACATGGAATTAAAGTAGAAATCAGTAGCAGAAAAACATTAGAAATATTCTTAGGTATTTGGAAATTAAACAGTATTTAAATAGCCTACATGATCAAAGACAATACCACAAGATAAATTAGAAAATGTTTAAGCTAAAAAAGTGAAAATAGAGCAAATCAAAATTTAAACCTCATAGCTAAAGCTGTGATTGGAGTAATACCTATGGCACTAAATGTTTCCAGAAGAAAAATCAAGAAAGGTTTCAATAAATAATGAAAGGATGACACCCAGCAACTGAACACAGCTCATTCCGGAAATGCAACGTTGGTTCAACATTAGAAAATCATCCTTGGTGGAGGAATGGCTCAGCAGTTAAAGAGCTTGAATAGCAAGTGCTAAGTCAAGCACCAGGTACCCGAGTTTGATTCCCCAGCACCACATAGCAGGGCATGGTGGCACACACCTGTAATCCCAGCATTTGGGAGGACTGCCCTGAGTCCGAGGCCAGCATGGGCTCCATAGTGAGTTCAGGACCAGCCTAGACTACAAAATGAGACCCTGTCTCAAAATAAATAAATAAATAAATAAATAAATAAATAAATAAATAAAAGGAAAGAAAAGAAAATCATCCTTATGATTGACTGACTGAACTGATTGATTCACTAATAAATTTTTTTGTGCTACTGGGGATCAAGCCCAGGGTTTTTACACTGGGCTAAATCCCCACCCCTTTTCCATTTCTGATTGTGAGACAGGATGTTGCTGAGTCACCAACCTGACCTTGAACTTGCAATTTTCTTGCCTCAGTCTCCCACTGTGCTGGGATTACAGGTCTGTGCCAGCAGGCCCAGCTATGACTTACGTATTTGTTCTTGCAGCACTGGGGACCAAGCCCAGAGACTTGGGCATGGTCGACAAGCACTCTGAGATGAGGAAGTTACAACTCCATGCCTGATTTACAACACTTAAAGGCCAACAGAAGGAAAATTATGTGATTATCTTACTAGATGTCAAAAAGATTTAAAAAACAGCTTATAAAATCTAACATTCATTTCTAACCAATACTTCAAAACCTTGCTGCTGGGAGTTCAGCCTGATGTAGGCACTTTGGAAACTGGCTTGTCAGTTGCCTATGAAAGTAATCATACATTTACCTTGTGGCTCAGTGACACTGCTCCTAGGTATTAGCATGAGAGAAGTCAAAATACATGTCCAAAGATCTGTATGTGAATACTGCTGGAAGCTCTTTTCATTGTAGTCCCAACCTGACAACAACCCCAACAGCCAAAAAGTGGATAAACTAAAGTTACACCTGTATGTCTATTACCCAGCAATCAAAATCAAACAGACTACTGCACCTGCAACACAGCCGAAATCCAGAAGCACAAAGGACAAAAGACCAGATCACAAACCAAACAAAATGATTTCCTTTATCTAATATCTAAAAATGTGACACTACAGAATCAGAAGTCAGGCCAGAGACTTAGGATGGAAGCTTCCTGACTAGAAGGACCCACGAGGTAACTTCACGGACAGCCACGCCCTGTCCTGAACATGGTGCTTCCGTGACGGCATTTGTTCGTCAAGACTCACAGAATCCCGCGCCTTAAATGGATGAGTCACTATCAAGATATTCAATAAATTTGACTTTAAAAATTGCCATTCAAAAAACAACAAAGAGATACGTGATCACTGATAAAGATATGTTGAAAACCTTGGCTGTATTTTAATTCGATACTCTACTTAAGTTTTGAATACTGACAGACAACTTACTGTAGTTTGTAGAACTTCAGGCATCACAGTAAGATATGAAGAAACAAGTGTCTTAAAGTTATCTACGACTAGTTTTTAAGCTTTTCTGAGCTATAAATCACATGCCATAATATTCACCCCTCTAATGTACAATTCTGTGGCCTTCAGTATGTTCACAAGATCATGCAAATATCACTAATTTGCGAACAGAGTCACCGTCCCCTAGGAACCCCCCTGCAGTAGCTGTCGCTCCCTATTCTTCTTCCCCCAAACCTGGAAACCGCCCATCTCTTCTTGCTCCTGGGTTTGCCTAGTCTGGCACCTCCTATCAACAGAACTACACAATATGTGGTCCTCTGGGTCTGGCGTTAGCTGAGCAGTGTATTCTTTTTGTGACTGAATAATCTTCTATTGTGCAGGTATATAATTTTTGTGTATCCATTCATCAGCTGATAGACATTTAGGTTGCTTCTACTTTCTGGCCATTAAGAATAAGGCTGCCATTATTTTTAACATTCACATCTATGTTTTTGTTAGACATGTTTTTTCTTTCATTTGGGTAACTTCCTGTGAATGAAAATGCCGGGTCATGTGGTAATTTCATTTAATTTGTCAAGGAACTGCCAGACTGTGGGAGGAAGTAGTATCTCACTGTGCCTTTGAATTTCCGCTTACCTGTCAGAGAATGATGCTAAGCATTTTCTTATGAGCGCATTGACCATTTGTGTGTTTTCTTTAGAGAATTATCTACTTAAATCCTTTGCCCATGTTAAATCAGGATTTTTTAAATACTGAATTTTAATGATGCTTTAAATATTCTATATAGTTGACATTTATTTGACACATGATTGGCAACAGGCTTTCTTTTTCTAGGGTTGTTTATCCACTTTATTGAGACACTGCTTTGAAGTATAAAAATCTTATTAAATTAGGGAAGTTTTAAATTTTAATGATGTCTGACTGACGTTTTTATTTGGTTGCCTGTGCTTTTGATATCACACAAAAGGAACCACTGTCTAAACCAATGTCAAATAGTGTGGCTTCTGAGAGTTTTCAAAATCTTAGCTCTTAGATTTAGGTCTTTAATCTATTTTTAATTAATTTTTTAGATGTGTGATGTACAGACCTACGATAATTTTTTTAAATGGAACTAGAAGAGCATCACAAGCATGTCCTCAAAGCTTTTATTTTAAAATTGTATTTCACAGAGTGTTAGATAAATTTTAATAAAAGAACTTACCTGCCCACTCCTGATGACGGAAGGTGGAATGGAGAAGTAGTACCCAGCTCTCACTCCCTCCATGGCCACGGCTGGCCTGCCATCAAAGGCATGCAGCAGCACCTTGCCAGCACCTCCAATTCAAGACAAATGACAGCCTGCTCATATATTTCACTAACAAGAGGG
Source organism: Ctenodactylus gundi (assembly GCA_004027205.1). Taxonomy (NCBI): domain Eukaryota; kingdom Metazoa; phylum Chordata; class Mammalia; order Rodentia; family Ctenodactylidae; genus Ctenodactylus; species Ctenodactylus gundi. The sequence goes on along the minus strand of PVKB01006268.1, from coordinate 37,970 downwards.
TTTCCCGCTCATCAAACTGAACAACAGAGATCTGGAATGTTGAGTAAATATCGGTCACTATGATAGAAAGACCAGAGCATGATAAATATCACACAGGAGAAGTACATAGTGTTGGGAGAACAAATTCTTAATTTTCAGGACAAAATTATTAAATAAAATTGAAATACAACTTTTAAAACAACTATTTAAACTTTGTGTTCCATCAGAACTTTTCTAGAAGCCTGTAAGCTGTTGCCTGAGTGTGCCTAGTTGAGGTATTTTTAGGCAAACTTTTTCCTTTTGCTTTTTGTTTGTTTGGTTGTTTTTTGGTTTTGCTTGTTTTTTTTGAGACAGGGTCCCATTCTGGAGTCCAGGCTATGACCTCACTATGTACCCCAAGCTGGCCTCAAACTCACAGCATCCTTCTGACTCAGCCTCCCAAGTGCTGGAATGGACAAACTGGTTTTCCTGACAAAAATGCTAACAGAATAAGAAATGGTGAACCAAAAAACTCATAGATTAAGTCTAAGCTAACTTCACAAAACCAACTGCACTTTGTGTATGTGCGATGTATGTCTTACTGGGATTAAACCCAGGGCTGTATCCTTAGCCCTTTTTAATTTATTTAAAATATTTTTGAGACAGGGTTTCACTAAGCTGCTAAGTTGCCCAGAATGAGCTTGAACTTGACATGCTCCTTCCTCAACCTACCTGAGTGAGTGAACTCCAGTTCTCAAAGCATATTTGCTCAGCATTCATTTTTAAAAAATCACACTTTCATGAAATCCAGACAGGTTCAGCATTGATTACTGAGCAATACAATGAATACTAGCTGCAGACAATTACATTTACTTCATTATTTCACAGGGGTTTCAAGTGAGGCGTGTCTGCTCTAGGTCATGACTAGAAGTGAACGATGTAAGCAATCAGTAATCACAACCAACCAAGGCACGCTGCCATCAGCACACACACAGGTAGCCATACTCTAGCATACCTATGTGAGGACACGCATCTGTGTAGTGCTTATTAAACTTCTGCCCATTTCATTGACGCATATCATCCTAAGAATATATTTCTTCCAAGGGATGGCATGTTCATAAGCTTGCTACATAACGCTGTAAGTCATACTCATATTCATACTTCAGGAACAACAGGTGAAGATGACATGCCACTGGCTGTGTAACGGCCACCACCTGCACCCACCATCTGGAGCCGCAACCAGAAACATGTCCCACAGCGACTCAGTGACATCACTGTGTGAAGGAACTTCTCTGCTTTAGTGGGTTTTTTTTTTCTCTTTAATCAAGGTGACTGAGTAATGAGAGCTGCGAATTTTTAGCTTAAGGAGTATAAATTACTTGACCTCATCTTCTCCTGACTTTAAAAAGATCTTGAGTGTGCCAAAATCCTTACAGAAGCAGCCAGCATTGGAGAGTCGCCTTAGTTGGTTCTCACTCCACTCTGGTCTCACTCCCTCCCTGTAAGGCAGGTGAGTCCAGCCTGTGGTCTGCTGAGGTTTGCCCGGGTTATAACGAAAAATCTTAAGAAAGAAGTTTTAGTACTTATACAGGTAAATTAACCATGTTCCACACTTTATATGTGATCCAAAACAGTTTCTCTTCACTTGAAATAACTGGCGACAAAAAAAGAAAACAAAAACAAAAAAACAGGCAGGCTGTAGGTTGGATACATCTGCTGTAAGAAATCAAATTAAAGCCAGAGGTGGTGGTGCAGGCCCGCATTCCCAGCACTCCAGAGGCTGAGGCAGAAGGATTGCTGTAAGTTCAAGGCCAGGGCCTTAAAATACCTTGTTCACGTAAGAGGTTGATGGTCGGTCTCCCAGCGGAGCGCGAGTGAACATTTCTGTTAATGGCAACAAAATACTTTTTAATACTTTTGAATCTCTAGGTTTTATTTTTGTTCTATTAAAAAGTAGTTCAGAGAAAAAAGAAATGTAGAGCTCCACTTCAGGAGGGCTCTTGGATCATTATTTAATGTGTTCTATAGCTATTAACATAGACAGATAATTAATTAACCTACAAAGGCAGATTGAGTCTCTTGGCTAACTGGACCTGTCTGATGAGGACTTGTCTTTGTTCTTCCTTCTGGTCCTCAGTGCCAGCAAATCTGGGAGAGAAATCTAGTCCAACCTACAGTGGAACAAGAAAAGAAGAGACACGCTTACAGTCTAATGAACCCAAAAGAGATGCGATACATCAGGGCTCTTCAACAGAGGTAGAACCTGAGCTGCACATCTGGGCCATGGGTAGAACTTTGTATTTTATGGTAGCTACACGAAAACCATTCCCAAAGAACAGAGGAAGGGCTGGGGCACAGCACAGCAGCTGGAGCACACACCTAGCAAGTGTAAGGCCCTGAGTTCAATTCTATGGAAACATATGCTGGGTAAGGTACCGTAAGCCTGCAATCTCAGCACTCGGGAGGCTGAATCAGGAGGCTTGCCAAGAGTTTCAGGCCAGCCTAGGGTATACAGAGTTCAGGAGTAGCCTAGACTACAAAGCAAGACTGTGACTCAAAAAATAAAGATGAAATTAACTTTAATAATATACTTTAACACAACAGATCCAAAACATTATTTTAATGTGTATCAATGTTAAAAAGAGTTACTTATATATTTATACGTGTGTGTATACATACACATACATATATATAATTTTGAAATACACTGTATGTTTAACACAGCACATCTCAATAGGAGGTAATGTTAGAACATCCACATGTGGGCGCCACACTAGCTGGACAGTGTAGATTATGACTGCTTCCTGCAGTCCTATTCTGGCAGGCATTCCATAATTTATATTCTGAGTTTAAATGTTATTCTTATCTTTAATGTTTAATACAAAATGAGATTTAACATTAGATAATAAAAAATACCATTATAGACCGTTTAAGTTTAAAAGAAGTTCTTTGGTTACAAACTCTAGCCTATTTAAGGTATGGTTTAAAATTACTTACGAGGGGTTGTATGTACTATTTTAAGTTATCAGAGTAATGGCCCTTATTAAAGCTAAAGAGGAAAACGGAAGGTGGCCAGGTTACCACTAGTGCGGTGTCTCCCATGAAGAAACACCTGGGGTGAGGCTTCCTGTTTCACCCCCAAGCTCTCGCACTCACTGAGGACGGATCAACAAATCAATAGTTAGCTGAACAGGGTGAATTACTCAAGTCATAATAATAATAACCAGTATTCAACTAAGGATTATTTTCGTATCATACGGATGCGTAGATTAGACATTGTTTCGTCAGCTAATGGGTCTGTACCTCTCCAATTGCCAACAGCCGATCCTTATAATTCTCAATAACAGGCAAAGCTGCATCCAAATCCTAAGAGAAAAAAAGAAAAGTAAATTTGCTAAAATGGAAAGAGAAGGAAATTAGTGTTTCACAAGCATCTCTCATGTGACAGGCCCTATGCTACGTGGGTGGTTTATGTACACAGACCCTTCGATCTGTCAACACACTAGAAATAGTGATCCTTCTGAAACTGTGAGTACCTGTGCCTGAGAAGTCTGAGAAACATATCCCACACCTACCCAGGTTATAAGAATATGACTTTTTTTTTGAGACAGGGTCTCACTCTAAGCTGGTTCTGAACTCACAGCAATCTTCCTGCCTCAGCTTCCCAAGTGCTGGGATCACAGGTATGCTCCACCACATCTGGCTTATATGGAACATGAGGAATTGAACCTACGGCCTTGCAAATACTAGGCAAGTGCTCTAACCACTGCGGTATGCCTCAGCCCAAGAACATGACTTCATATGAAGATCCCCACTTCACTTCACATTTCCTGGCAGGGAGGAGGGCTGATCTGATTTCCTGGAATAGGTGAGAGAGAAAAGCGACTGGGTTTTTAGAGACAAGTAAAGAGCCGTCAGGTGGTCATCTCCATGAGTGACTTTTGGTGACTGCACTGGTTTAAAAGTCTTCACTCAAAGTCGTCTCGTGTTTCCTCTGCTCTCTTTCACTGACTTCTTTTGTCTTTTTAGCCAGGACTGGCCTATCTGTCCACCAGGACTCACTCACTGCAATCTCAACGGTCAAGAGTCTTCTTCTCTCCTGTCCTCAGAGAAGACACACTTACTTGAGTTTACCTGTTCCCTCTGTGAACGGCACCTATGTACCCATATCTTTCTTCTTTTAGACATTATACTGCTCTTTTGCCAAAGCACCATGACCACAGGACAAAAAAATGTGAAAAAATTCATCTATAACTCCACCAGACAATCTTAACCCCATCAGTTCTGTGTGCTCCCCTCCAGTCTCTTCCTCACAGGCTGTTTTAACATAGATTCCAACACTCAGTCTCAACCTTCTACTCAGTGTGCTGCTTTCCTTCCCATAATGCCAGACGTTTTCTATAAACACATTGTGTTCACACTCAATTGATGGCTCCATTATTTCTGAAGCTCTGGGCTGTTTCCACTTTCCCTGTTACAAGCAATGTTGTGACACACATCTTTGTGACAGAAGGTAGTACTGTTTTCTTTTGGATTATTTTATTAGAATATAAATTTGAAAGAGGGAGATTACTTGGCCTAAGGTGATCCTTGTTTTATGAGACCGATACCTTTAATGTGACACTCCTTTGGCCTTCTGGTGAAAGTCCTTGAACTGGGTGAACTCCCAAACACGGCAGGACGAACCCGTTATACCTAAAGATGTAGATAAAAATTGAGACCACGGGAATAGAAGACTTAGAGACTGTAATATCATTCTGAAGCAAATAAGCAGAAAAGAATCTCTATTATGGCTATGTTAAGTTCTTTTCTCTTTGTTTTCTTAAAAACAGGCCCTTCATGTTGCAAATCCAATATCAGAACTGTATCTTTATTAACAACCTTTTAAAATCTTAACTACGGGGGCTGGAGAAATGGCAGAGAGGTTAAAACATTTGCCTAGCAAGCACAAGCCCTGAGTCTGATTCCCCAGCACCACATAAAGTTGGATATGGTGGCACATGCCTGTAACCCCAGCAATCCAGAGACTGGGGATGAAGGATTGCTATGAATCCAAGGCTAGCCTGGGCTAGAGAGAGAGACTCTGTCTCAAAAACATATATAAAAATAAAATCTTAACTGCAAGTAGCACCTTTCTGAAAGCTGCATAATCTTTTCAAATTCTTCTGAATGTTCAGCAACTGCCACGAGGGCTATAACTTTGGCCTGAAAAAAAAAAAAAAAGGACAGGTAGTTTGAGTCCCAAATAATACACATATTTAATATAACTTAAATAAAAATTTAAAGTTTTCCATGCATTTATTTGTGTTTATCCAGGATCCACTGATACAATAAAAATGGATATCACTGAATACTTAGCTATTTTCTCAGGCACTACATTCAATGAATATAAATATTACCTGATTTAATCTACACAAACCTATGAGGTAGGTTTGGAAAGGAGTCAGTAACTTGTCCAAGGTCTAATGTTTTATGTAATTCCAAAGCCCACACATCTAAGTAATCTTCCACAATGAAAACTGGCTGTAGCTACAACAGTATTAACAACATTTATCTCTTTCTGAAAAGATCACAAAATGTTAGCTGCAATGAATTTCATAAACACTTCCAAAAATTAATATTTTTCCTAACAGATCAAGAAGCTTTCATAAAAAAACTCAGATCTCCAGAATAAAGTAAATTTAAGGGCTGACAGATGGGCCAGTCTTATCCTTAGCATTGATAAGCACAGTAGTGGCAGAAACATATTTTTAATTCAGACTAATCTGTCTCTATCACTTTACTAGCATGAGTTTTCAGAACTTAGTTTTCTCCTCTGTCAAATAGGTAACTTCCTGAGAAGATTGTGAGACGTTAAATGAGATAAAATTTAGAAAGGGCTTAGTTAGCTCAGTGTCTGGTTCACAGTAAACAATAAATGCTTCCTATTCTTAGCTATTAAAGCAATACCAACGGAGTATATACAAATGCAGTACAACTAAACAGCACACTACGCCAAGCTAAAGCAACTTGAAATTAGTAGGAAAAACAAACAAAAAGGGGACCATTATAGACACTGACTTACTTTCTTGGCTTTCTCCAACACATCATCCAGGTCCTAAAATAAGCATAAGTAATCACGATTATTTTAGACAAGAAACTGCTCTTTAGGTATGCAGAGGCACCACAAAGAAAGATAACTTAGCACGGAAGGGGTGGGGAGTTACAGCCTACGCTACCCCTCCTCCTGTTCACTCTTTGTCTCAGAAAGACCTGGATTTATATTGTCAAATATAAAGGGCATTCCTAGTCTTTTCCTCTACCCCTCGGCATCATTTGGAATCCACACTTGCTTCCTCTTTCCTTCTTGAAATACTTTCTACTCCAGGCTTCTAGAATACCACTGTCACCACTGGCTACTTTTTAGCCTCTCTGGCTGGCTTTTCTTTCTCTTTATCTCAGTATCCTCTGCCCTTCTCTCTGTTAGCATTAAGTCATCTCATCCGTTCTCATGTTTTTAATACCACTGTGGCATTAAGTTATCTCATCCGTTCCCATGGTTTTAATACCACTATGTTGAATCTCCAACTTCTGTGTCCAGCTTATAACTCTCTCCTGAACCCGATTCCCATTTAAAAATGACTATATGACCTCTCCATTTGGCTTCCCAACCTGCCCCAAGTCTAAATCTGTTCTCCCTGCAAACCTATCCCTTCTGTCTACCTCCTTACTTGCGCCCAAACCTTGTTCCCTCATCACAGTAAACACCACCATGATCTTCCCTACAGCACAAGCTAAAAATCAAAACCATCCACAATGTTCCCCTTTCCTTTGCTTTCCACACCCAATTTCCCAACCTGCCCCATGGCTGCCAGCCCTAAGGTGCACATGCCTACTTCTTTCCCTACTCTACCGTCGGGGCACTAACCACCAATTCCTCTAGTTTACTGCAGAAAAAAAAAAATGTTTTTTAAGTGGCTTAGCTTCCATGCCTCTCCATTCGCCACAGAGCAGCAAAAACGCCTTCAAATGGATGTTATATCTTGTCTGTTTCTCTTAAACAAGCAAAAACTCTACTTTTAATGAATCCAAATTGTGCATCTAGTGCAATCCGAACTCCTCGTTTGCACCTCATCCAGGACCCCTGCAAACTTCTCCACTCTCGTTTCCTTCTTCCTTCCAGCTCACTGGATTCACCCAGCATTTTGGTGACTGGAATGAGCCAAAATCTAACCTGCCTGGGGCACGCAGCCTGGTTTTCCTGCGCAACATATGCCCAATTCATTGCTTAGCTGGCTCTGCCTCCCCTCAGCCTTAAGTGCCACCCCCTGAGAAGTTTTCTCTTGGAAATAATTTTTCCTTCTCTGTCGGCAGCCTCTCCCTTCACACCAAGCGTGTGAAAACACTCTTTATGTATGCATGTATGTATGTTTGCTCCTCTACCCCGGTAGAATGCAGCCTGTCAAGTGTATTGACTGTCTCCCGGGGAAAAACAGCTCAGCTTAGCGGAGGTGGGGGAAAGGACTCCACGAGCCAGGAACGTCAAGCACAGGTTTCGTGGTCACCCTTCTGCTATCCATGATCAGAAAGAAAAAGTGGTTAAACAGGAAACCAGGCAGGCCACAAAGGGCCACAGAGAAGGGCCAGTGGAAGATTCGGGGCTTTAAGAGAAGGGAGAAAAAAAAATCTGCGGGGAAAAGACGGGACCTCATGGCTCCCCCCGTTCCGCCTCATCATCCTCACATACGCTGTCAAAGTCCGGGTCGGAGAGGTGGCAGTGGCAATCCACTAGACTCAGGCCGACCGTCCCCATGCTGACTCCTGCAGCTGTCGCCTCCCTACACACACCACGGAGCCGGAACGCTTCCGCTACTTCCGTGAGTTTCCGGCCGGACGTGTCCGCTTTGCACCAGTGAGAAACCGCCCTTCCGCTTCCTCAGTCCCCGCCTCCGCTTCAAACAGGAAAAATGGCGGGGTCTCCTGAGTCCGTGGTCACCGCCCCTGGGCAGGACGAAGCGACCGGAGCGGGGACAGACAGCCGGGCCTCGGACCCCCCCGACCCCCTGAGGGACTTGCGAGTGCGCTGCACCTCCAAGCGGGCCGTGACGGAAGTAATAGAACTGTGCGGCCACCTGGTGCAGAAACTCGGGGACGCGCTGCCGGAGGAGATTCGGGAGCCCGCGCTGCGAGACGTGCAGTGGGTACGGATCGAGTTAGCCGCCTCTACCGCCGCCTGGCCCCGCCGGAGCGGGCGGTGCCCCGGGCAGCCCCAGACGCAGGAGAGGCGCACGGGGAGGACGCAAGGATGCTGGGTTCCGCTGGGCGCGCCGTGTTCCCGTTGTCCCCGCGTCCCTCCCGGGTGCCCGCGGGCGGCCCCTGCGCCTTTAGGGCTGAGAAGAGGTCAAATTAGTTGAAATAGCTTACTTGCTATAGTTTAGTGTATCCAGACTATTTTAACATATGCAGAACTTAAATCGCAATGAATGAAGTACTTACCCTTTTTCGTAGATTTTCGAATCTGGTGCCGGGTATCGCCTTTCCGGGCTGGCCGTATTTTAAGCCTTCCCCGGTTACGCTGTAAGTCGTGGCTGTTCCCTTGGGCCGCCAGAGCTTGCAGGCTTGAGGAGGAATTCGGTCATCCTGGAAGTCGTTCCGTCTGCTTGCCAGCTTTTGATCTGTCTTGATCCCTTGATCTGTTTTAGAACATCTTGTAAATAGAACAGAAGCGTTTTCCTCACGTCTAACAGATAGCTGGCTTGCGTGCTGACTGAGGTCACACGTTGGCTTTTACAACACGTTTTCTACTTTGTCAGATATTTTACAGGGCCTTGAAGATGACAAGTTTTTTGCTTTGTTTTTTTGAGAAAGAACAAGAAGTCGAGTTACTGCTGCTGGTTATAAGGGAGTACACAATGTAGGTGTAGGGGAAGACATTTAAAAGGCATTTTTAGTTTTTAGGGCAGCACATTTGTGAATGTGAACGACCAGCGTGCAGAGTTAAAATAGCGGTTAAGTGGCATACTGCACGTTCCGTGGATTTCATGCTGCATGTGATTTTGTGTACAGCGCCTCATAGACCATTCCCTCACTGCAAGCAAGGCAAGCATAGAGGTGTGCCTCTGAACACTTTTAGTCATTTGGGGGGATAAGACGGCAATATTAAGATTTATCGAATTCTAAAAACTGATAAGGTACTTAAGACATTTGCAGAAGAAGAATGTGGCTTAACCTACTGTATATTGTGTAATGAGGTCTTAAAGTGAGTTAGAAAATGAAAGCTGAGGACCAACTGCTAAGGGAATTCATATGTGTTGTATTTTTTATAAGAGAGTAGATTAAAGGCAGTTTATGTTGGTGTATCTGTCAAAAGCTGCATAATGTTATAGCATATGTCCTAAAAAATAGCATTGGTAGGGCTGTGCAGTGGATATTATCAAAGCAGTTTGTATTCTCAGCGAATCCTTGGAAGTACAAGGTATGCATTCTACTTTATATAAAATCTTTAAGGTGTAAAATATATAGTATGGATGTACTTTAACTCATAATTATCAGTCATTTGATTGTGCTTATTTTTAATTATACAAGTTGTACAAAATGCATGCTCCTTTGAAAAAATTTAAACAATACTCTATAGCAAGACTTTTTTGAATTTTCTTCTCCTTTCTTTCAAGCTACCTGGAGATAACTGCTCTACTGTTTTGGAGACTCCTTGGGGGAGTCACCTTCTGCCTGGTGTTCTCTCCCTGGACTTCTCCCTTCTGCTTATTTACATTATTAGTGCTATGCTCATTGTTTTTGACTTGCTTTTTTTTTTTACCAAATAGGTCTACATTTTTGGCTATTACTTATCAATGTTTTGTGTAGATAGTCTTTATTCTTTTTAAAATAACATGGTATGGCTTTTTTTTAGTTTAGGTTTTATTCCTCAATTTTTTCATTATTTTAAGCTGTGCTAAAATGAACATTTTAGAGTCCATGCTCTTTATGCTTTTATGAAAATAGTACTTGAGAATACATTGCTGTAAGTGAAGTTGGGTAATAGAGAATACAGATTTAAAAATTTAATAGAGCTACCACATTCATTCAGTTTTTTTATTTTGTAATGTATTATAAATGTTTTCAGTTTCACAAGAAGTAGAGTAGTACAGTAGATATTCATACGTCCATTACCAAATCCAGTAGTTATCAAAATTTGTTACACTTGCTATTTTAAAACAAGCGTATCCCTGTTTATGTCAGTGTACACCTCTAAGAAGTTTTACTTCCCTTTAACCCTGTATTGTTTTTCTCTTGCTAACACCAACACTTCTTCAGTCATGTCTGTACCGCTTGTGCATCTGAGATTCAGCTGAGCCCTAGTTTGTTAGGTTCAGTTTTTCTTTCATTTAATGAAGTTCTTTCTTTGCTAGATATGTGCATGAGACTTTCTCATGGGCAGTCTGATGGCTGTCAGAGCTAAGCCGCAGGTAGAGTCAAATCTTACTTGGTAGAAAAGTGTAAGTATCCTATTAAGCTCATCTGCTATGCTTATCTGTAGCTCTCAAAAATTTGAAATGATTTTGTTTCCACGTTTGAATTCAGTATTTAAAATTGTCTTTTTTTACTTGACTGAATTTATTGCAGACTTTTGAATCAGCCATGCAAGAGAATGTCAGCATTAATGGGCAAACATGGCAGGAAGCTTCAGACAGCTGTTTTAGGGGTATGTGACTTTTTCCTTCTGTGATTAATTATGCAGTTACCTTTTTACAGCTAATTTTATGTTGAATGCTGTTTTTAACCCCCGTTTTCAGTGTCAGTTTAAAAAATTATTTGTTAGAGGAATAAGCTACTGTATAGAAGAAAATAGAAGTCATAGTGTGAGGGAAACATACTGGGTACCTGGACATGTTAATCTTCCTCTGAATACTTCCCCTCACTTTGAATGTCCTTATCATCCTTGCTACTGTCTGCAGCAGTTCTGGAGGTCTTCTTTCATGTCTTTTATATGTGGCTGCTTCAACATCTTGAATTGGTGATTTATGTCAAGTAAACACTTGGCAGTGCATCCTCCTCCACCTTATTCACTGGATCTGCAGTGTATGACTCCTTGCTCTTCCTCGAAGTCAGATGACCATGAAGGTACAGGTTTGAATTGATAGAGGCATCAAGACAGCCAGTGTAAGTACAGACTTCGAGAACTGCATCAGCAAGTGGCAGGAACCCTGGAGTAATGGTGTTAGAATTGAGGGAGAATACTTTGAGAAGGATTAATGGCGATGTGTCTTTCGCTATAGTAAATTCAAAAATGTTCAGACATTTACTATTTCTAATCCTGTTTTGCACATCATACATACAGTCTGACATTTTAAGCAAGACTTTCATCTGTTTCACCCTCAGACTTTATTGTAGAACTATTTCTAGATGAAGAAAGAAGCCCAGAGAATTCCTTAGAAGGCAAGTTACATTATTGTAAGTTATCCCTAGAGTGAAGAGTAAAGTACTCTTAGAAGTGTGAGGTTATAGAATTTGAGGACTATGTGAAGGATAAGATCAAGTATGTGTTGAAGGCCTCTTAAAAAGAACAATACTTATCTTAAGGCCAAAGCCAACTTCGTTGTACACTGATGACACATATCTAAAGAAATCGATTTTAATAGAGAAGGGTCAGTGTAGAAAGGAAAAATTGCGTAGAAAAGGATTGATTAATGTGAGAATAGTGACAGAATCCCCCAGTGACCGTGTGGCAATGTCCAGAGAAAGGCTCTCCCACCAGGAGGGCCAGGGTAGCAGGTCTGTCCTTGTGGTGATAGTAGTACTCAAGAGCTGACCAGCATAGCCTGATTTCACTGCTTTATGTTTAGATTTTCCAGTTAGACACTTCAGCTGATTCTAAGGCACAGAGCAACCATCTGTGGTTATAATTTTTCTATTCAACATTAAGATAGTACATTGTCTAGAAGACTTCACTATCCAACCCTTGGGATTATTATCTTGTATGTTTGAGGTCATCAGATTCACTTTTTGGTTTACATATTAAAATGATAAAAGCAACAGCACCCATTTTGCCAAATGGTCACGGAATACTTGTCCATTTGTAGGGGAGAGAGAGTGTAATAGAATTAGCTGGGAGTCACTCTACACGGAGTTTCACTGTGTTTTTATCTGACTCCTGTTCTGTGAAGTCACTTTGGGATTGCCTTATTGCTTGGTCCCAGACTGCTCACGGTAACATGATTCGTTGATCTTTAGATTAAATGTATTTTCTGATCATTAGCCTAAAGGATGAAACCATTGGCAGCCCATCATAAGTAGGTTAGTGGCTGTGCTTTGTTCCTTTTTCCTCTGTGACCACAAAGAGAGATAATTGAGGATACACTGGCACATGCTTGTTTTCCTACGTGGCTACCTGCTCGATGCAGGGTCCTGTGTCAAATATGAGGAAATACACATGATCCTCACTGTCAGGAACTTGTTCATGCAAGGAAATGACATGGAACCACTATACTTTTTGCAAAGAGGGAGGAGACCTCACAGATTAGGATGTTAAGTTAAATGCACTTTACAGATGAAAGTGAGCTAGAAAGAAGGGAGTTAGGAAGGGTCCTGTAAGGAAAGTAGTAAGTGCAGAGGCACAAAGCAGCGCTGTATTTGACAGATGTCAGAAATGAATTAGGAGAACTAATGGCAGAGGTGCAAGAAAGATAAGGACCAATCACGGAAAGCCTGGAAGTATAGTTACGCAGAGGGTTTTGCACTTTATCTTGTAGAGAACTATCTCCAGTGAAGGGTGTGAGGGTGAAGGTTTTTATGGTAGAGTTTCATGAAGAGGTGTGTATTTCAGAGAGCTGACTGCTGGCTGTGAGAAGGATGGATTGGCAAGGCAGGATTCAGGGCAGTCAGGCCTTAGGGAGCTTGTTGGAATAGCATAGCAAAAGGTGGCGAAGACTCATACTAAGACAATAGGAGAGGGCAAGAAGAATATTTAAGAGATGTTTTGAAAATAGAGCTAGGGAGGTTAGAAAGTAGGGAGAAAGATAAAGATAAAAATAATCAAGATATGTAATAATCATGCATGTACCAGTTCCTCAGTGTGAGTGTAACTATTATGTATTATAAATATATACTAACAAAGAATTAATTGAATTTGTTTCTGATTTAATACACAGAAGCAGTAAGTTTCACGAGAGCAGAAATTACCTGTTTTGTTTACTGAGATTTCCAAATGCCTGGCTCATGAGGTCATTGTGTAAATGAGTGAAGGAATGGACAAATAATGAAGGAAAATGAATGAATGAATATCCAAGCCAAACCAATCTTTGCTTTCCCTTCTAAGTATTCTGAAATGTCTTAAGTTCTTCAGCACCGTGTAATGTGACTTCCATTATTTGTGTCCTGATAACGTTTCAATCATAACTCTGTGTGTGTTTATCAAGTTGTAGTTACCTGTGTTTTGGAGCCATGTTACCTTTTTCTTTGTCTTTCTCTGTTTTAGGCCTGGCATTCTATAGATGCTTACATTTGTTTTCTTTATTTCACATTTTCTAAATTTAATTTGTAGATACTACATTTCCATGTAAACATAAAATATAATGATTATTTTTTTCTGAAATAGAGTCTGATATCAAAGTACTTGAAGACCAGTTTGATGAAATTATAGTAGATCTAGCGACAAAACGCAAGCAGTATCCCAGAAAGATCCTTGAGAATGTCATCAGAACCCTAAAAGCACAACATGAAAGTCTGGTAAGATTTAATTTTTATGTTTATTTACTCCAAAGTAAAAAACATTAAACTGTAAGAACTACATAGGTAGATGACATTGTTGCCTTTGTTTTTCCTGCTACAACTCTGGCTTCTCTTGTAAGACTTCCCTGTTATAAGTCATAGTAAGTCGTAAACACAGCTGATGATATTAAAAATGGAGGTGGTGATGAAAGATCGACAGTGACTTTTAAGTTCCAGAGATCAGGAAGGGAGAGGGAATTTATCCTTTTTTTTTTTTTTTTTTTTTCCAGCTGAGAATCAAACCTGTGGCCTCAAGAATGCTATAAGCTCGGCCACTGAGCTACATCTCAGCCTCAGGAAATTTATCTGTTAATTCCTTTTCATTTGTCATTGTGTTGATGTGTTGTCTGTATTTGTTTGTATATTTTGGAAGACCCTTTAGTTACATTGATGAGTATAATTGAGCACTTGTTCTTAACACTGAAGTTTGTTTTATAAATTGTGTACAATTTGTTTTGCTTTAAAAATCATAACCATTGGGTCACAAGCCCGGGAAATCAGCCCCTTTAGCCATGCAGAGCCATATGTAGACTTGCTTCTTACTTGAAATTACTGCACATGTCACTGACCAACCATGTCCTACACTCATCTTTTCAGATTCATTATGAGTGGAATAAATCCAGTGTAAGAACACAAGCAAATTAGATCTAATCTTCCCTTGGAGGGTGTGGAGAAGATTTGCTGGAATGGCATTGCTCCTCCAGTAATGAATACATACATGGCTTGGGGTGTATCTCAGTGGTTAGAGTACTTGCCTAGCACCCACAAGGCCCTGGATTTGATTCCATAGCACTACATAAAAATTACCTGAGTGTGGTGTTGCATGCCCGTAATCCCAGCACTTGTTAGTTGACATTAGGAAGGTGGAATGCCTTGAATTCAAGGCTAGCCTGGACCATCCAGTGGGTCCAGGACCAGCCTGGACGACAGAAGGAGACACTGTCTCAAAAAAAAGGAAGACATACATGCTCCTTTCAGATTATGCTGTAGTAGTTACCTTTAGTTTTTGAAACCAGCGTACTTTACATATAAGGATATAAGATTCACGTATAAGTCTTCAGTTACCTTTCTTTCAGGAACTCTATTAGAGAATTAAAAGTCAGGCTTTATGCTTTATTGAAAACAGTTAACATTGTATGAAGAAAATTCTTAAGTAAAATGCTTTATTTTTTAGTCTCTAGTAGTTCTCAAATGTCTTCTTTCCACTCCTACCACTTTAAAATTTCTTCAAGGAAAGCATTTGAGTATCTTTATAAGGTATGACCAAAATATAAGGTGAATGTTTGAATTTTCAAAAATGTATTACAGTAAAAGGTACATTGCCATGAACCCTCCTCAAAATGCCTCCCTTGCTTTGAACACAACTGCCACTTATTCTTGCCACTTGCTAAAGCAGTTCCGGAAGTCTTCTTTCGTGGGAGTCATTATGACGTATGATCAAAAGTACAGTGAGTGCAGCTGCTGAGCGCCAGTCTGGAAAGGCCAGCACACAAAAACTGCTTAGCATGTGTCCTCCTTCACCAACACTGGCACCATGCCACTTCTGGTTCATCCCCAAAGCTAAGTGACCATGAAAAGTGAACATGTTGAATCAGGACATTGAGGCAGCCGCAGAGTGCGCCTGCCTGCAGGCATACACGGAAGGACTCCCTGGTGCTGCAAACTGTGGCCTGTGGCCCGAGTGCGGCAGTGAGTCTGCTCAGAGCGGGGAGCACTTTGAAGGAGGTTATTGGCATGGGTCTCTTACTGCAGTACATTTAAAAAGTTTAAATATCATATTTTTAAAATCACATCTTGTATTTTCTATCTCCCTGCACTCCAGTAGAAAACCTTCACATTCGCAATAAGTATTACATGAGGTACAGAAGCAAGCCCAGGTGGGGAACTCCTGTGCTAGTTTAAAAAGTGAACAAAAGATTAACTCAGGATACTCACGGAGCTTCCCCACCCCTTTGCTCCTTTCTACTTTGGGTAAGAATTAGAAAAGACATTCTTTCTTTTTGCTGGAATGTGAAGTGGGCCAGCAGTTCTTCATTGCATCACAGGACATATGGGTTTTAGTGTGTTGAGCGGGTGCTTTTTAGAATGGAGTTGCTGGTAAAGTAGGAGTTCTGAGCTGCAAATACTTGTCCTGAATGAGCTTTTGAGATCTAGTTCATTCATAATTAGGAAACTATCCTTTACTTTAAACAGGAGTCTCTGCAACCTGCTTGATTTTCCAAGTGTGTTTTTATATGCTGTTTCTTAGTGTCTGCAGTAGGTAGCAGTACTATAAAAGATACCATTCCAACTTTAACCTGGTCTGATTTTCTCCCTTTCCCTATAAATTTCAAGATCTTAAAGAAAAAAAAGCTTTTCTCCAAAAGAATGGGAGTATTGACTACACAGTATGTTTGTTTTCATTAACTGGAAAAATGTTAATTTTAAACATCAAATGGTTAAATCGAATATGTTTTATGTTTCATTTAGAAGCAGTACCATCCTGTGGTACATCCTTTGGACCTGAAAGGTGGCTCTGATCCAGGTGAGGCTGCTCATTTATTTAGTAAAGCATCACTTTCTGATTCTTCGCGTTCTTGATAGTGTCCTGGAGGGGGCAGCAGCGTCCTTCTCTTTACTGCCAGTTCCCCATATCTAGCTCTCCACTAGAATTCTGCCTAAACTCGCACACCAGCATCTCCGGGTGTGAGCCCAGGAATCTGCTCCTCTTGCCCTAGACTGTTACAGCACCTAACCATCTGTAACTTACATTAGAACCCATTACAATGGATTATAGCTGCTGTTTGACTGTCAGTTCTTGGTATTGCAGCCAAATCTTTCCTATTAAAACATTCTGTCAGTGTCACTTCTTTTAGTAACCTTCATTGGTTTTGTCTTGTTCATAAAATAAAATCCAATTAAAAAAAAACCATACTGTTAAGCTAGGAGATAAGTATACTCATTGTGACTTGGAACCAAATTCTGTTTCCATTTATTTCCATCCACTGAAATACAGAAAAGTGTTGATCTATAGGGAAGGGAGGGGAAAAAATGATAGGAACAGAGTCACATAAATCCATCAACAGATGTGGCATTGCTGAAAATGTGGACTATACGTATTTTTAAATGGTTCTTTTTTCACAATTTAAAATGTTAAGAATTTTCCTCAAAAATATAATGGGATTTGCCTTTGGCACTCAAAAATGTCATTGGTAAATTATTAGAGAAAAATAAAAACCCAGTTAAATCTTTGTGTGCCATATTTATGGTTAATATCTTTGAATACCTTATTACTGTACAGTTCTGACCTATTTTTTTTTTTTTTTAAGGATACCAAGTGCTAAGCATGCAGGGCCATGACATACTGAGCAGGTGCTCTACTCTAGCTACATCTCTAGCTTTGTTTTTGTTTGTTTGTTTGTTTTTGTTTTTGAGACAAGATCTCCTTCTGTAGCTCAGGCGGGTCCTGAACTCACTGGAGGTCAGGCTTGCCTTGAACTCACAGCAGTCCTGCCTCAGCCTCCTTAGTGCTTGGACTACACGCATGCCCAGCTTTTTATGTGGTGCTGGGGAATTGAACTCAGTACCTTGCTTTTGCAAAGCAAGTGCTTTAACCACTGTGGCATTCCTCCAGCCCTTCTTTTACATCTTTTACATTTTATTTGGAGACAGGGTCTCTGTGTTGCCTAGGCTGACCTCAGTCTTACGAGGAGTAGGTAGGGTTGTAAGTGTGTACCACTAAACCTAATTTCTGAACTATTTTTTTTAACACATCCTCCACCTTTCCGGATGTTCTAAGCCAGAGAGATAAACTGAGAGGGAAAGACACCAGCCTCAGAGTGCACTGAATTTGTTAAAGTACAGCGTTTTGTCTGATTGTGAAAATACTGTGGCCATCTTGCTTAAGCAGTTATAAAGGTTCAGTAAAAAATGGGTAGTTTCCAAATTTTAGCAGTTGTCATATTTGCTTTTGTGTTGAATGGCATAAAGAAAGTCAGTGAAATTTGTGCCTTCATAATAAACTCAAATATTATATTTTATCCACAGTTAATTTTCTCTAAAGAACCTTGGTAATCTTCAGTAGGAAGACAGGCTTACTTGAGTGATCCTTTGAGGATATTTGGATTATAGCATTGGTAGAAAAATTGTGAGGATCATTTGGTTTTGATTTCTAAAGTAAACAAGGGAATAACTAGTGTTTATCCTGTGGATACATTGTGGAATGTTTTTCATTATACATTTTCATAATCTTTACAGGCTTAGAATAGCATCAGTTTGTTAAGGACAACAAAACTAACTTGTATTTAGCTATTAAATTCATAGTCTTGATTAAATCATTTTACTTCTTTAAGCCTCAATTTTTTTTTACTAGTGAGATGATAAATTCTTCATTTGAAGTTTGATGTATTAGGCATGAATCCCAACTCTATCATTAAATATTTCAGAATTTCCTGCCTACTTGGGGAAGTTCTTTGGTAGATCAAATAAGATAAGGGGCCCTATAACCAATAGCAAACTATATATAAGTAGTAATTGATAAGGATATACTATGTAGTAATTACCTTGTTATAAATTGTTTCCTGTTCATAGTAGTATGATTTATAGTGTTGAATATCTTATAATATACATGGCTTAGAAAGATATTATATACATTTTTATAGTCTTAAAAATCTGAAAAAGCAAGCTGGGCATGGAGGTGCATATCTGTAATCCCAGCACTCTGGGAGGCTGAGGCAGGAGGATTCCAGGTTGAAACCCAAACTGGGGGACTTCGCAAGACCCTTTCTCAAAATAAATTATAAAACAAAAAAAGGCTGGAGATGTAGGTAAGTGCAAGAGGCCCTGGTTCAGTTCTTAGTAATGTGCATGTGCACGCACACACACACACGCACATACACACACACAAAGTCCTTCTGACCTCTTCTTGTACTTTCTTTGACCCTTTATCCTGCTTTATTGTTTTTCACCACATACTGACATGTCATTCTGTTTGTCTGCTCCCCTTTCTTTTCTTGTCTATATTGTAAGATCCCTTTGGGCAAGTACTTTGTTTTATTTACATCTGTACCTCCTAAGATCTTTGTCTGACACAGCCCACAGAAGAACTCGTTATGTAAGAAATACATCATTTTATACGAGTGAGATCATATTATGCGTTTTTTTCAATTACGTGTAGGTTTTTTTTCCCCTCTTACCCTCCCATTAGTCACTCCTCATAGATCCAGAGTCTTTCTGGTGTGAGTCCATTGTTCCATTTTTCTCTTTTCCCGCAGTTGGACATTTACAGAAAAGTGCCTATGTGTTCATATCCAGTGTACTCTTCTACCTGTATGGTGGGCATCCTGTAATTGAACTACCTGGAGCTTTACATTATTTATTTTAAATTTTGTAATTTTTTTAGTTTGTATGCTTTTAATAACTGTAAGCTTAGTGTAAATTTGGAAATAATTAGAAATTTTAAATAATTAGAAAACTAAATCCACTGTGGTAGCACAAAGTCTCAGTACTTTTAGAGGTTGAGACAGGAAGATGGCAAGGTCAAGTGAGCCTGTACCGCTTAGCCGCTTACTGAGACATTGTCTCAAAAAATAAAAAAAAATAATAATGAGGGCTGGGGATGTCATTCAGTACAAAGGCCCTGGGTTCAGTCCTTACACAAAAAGGAAAACAAAATAATAATCCGTAGTGCCTCTTTCCAAGCTTCCCCTGTCCCACGTACCTGCAGGTGGGCAGTACCTGTTAACAGTGTGGTATGTCTAATTTTATATCTTTGCCAATGCCTTTTTAATCATACACATGAGTTTTCATATTGCTCATTTAAATATTACACAGTACATTTTATTCTGTCACATTCTTTTCATCCAGCAATGTAACACTGTTCAATTCCATGACCTTTATTGGTCACTTCTTCAGAATTATCTGTGTACATATAGACAATTTTATTTAAATGGAATATTGCCTGTTTAGTATATTCTTTGCTTCCAGTTCCTTCTCATCTTTTTTTTTTTTTCTTTGAGACAGGGTCTCACTCTATAGTCCAGCCTGTCCTGTACTCACTGTGTAGCCCAGGCTGGCCTCAAAATCACAATAATCCTGCCTAAGCCTCCAGAGTGCTGGGTTTACAGACATGCGCCACCACACCCAGCTTATGTGGTACTGAGCGATCGAAGTCAGGGCTGACTGCTTGCTAGGTAAGCGCTTCAGCTGCTGAGCTATGCCCTCCGCTCCACCTCATGTATTTCAGTGTTTATTTGCAACCTTAAATGAGTAGATTATTTTGTGTTTATTTTCCTGCCCCCAAAGCTCCTGGTCTGAATGGAGGGAAGCATTGTGGGATAAGGTCAGACTCTGAGGATGGGTGGAGCGAGCGGGGCAGGAAGGTAGTGCCTTAGAGAGGCGCTGCCTGGCACTGAAGGGAGCAGTGGGTGCGGAGGACTATGTCTGCCAAGCACAGAGGTTCAGCGGATCTCTCTAGAGATGGTTCTAGAAAATCATAAATCACTGCTTACTTTTTGTCCTCGTTTTCACCAAGGATACTGTTTTCTCATCATGGTTCTAACTCATGGCTTTAGTTACCTATTTAGAGACCAGTCCCAGCTAGACATCCTGCGCTGCGCACGCTGGCTTGCTTGGTCATGCTCATAAAGTACATTAGAAATGGAAAGGAAGTACTTAGCCAGTGTATTTTTGCTGAATTTCTCTACTTGTGCAGGCTGTTGGAGGTTCATGTTTCCTAGTTTAGTCAATGCAGAGATCCGAAAGCAAAACTAGGGGATTACTCAATCTTTCATTTCCACTTTTTCATTTCCCTGTGTTTTAGACAGCAAGTGACCAGGAAAGCAGTGTTCTCAAGGGAGCCTAACTTCCACATTTTTAGGGCAGACTTTTTATAAAAATACTCTTGCAGCACTCCACTGATTAGCTGCCTGCCAGTAAGATGTGGTTCTCATTTGTCAGTAGCAACCTCTTACACTCCACTCAATACGATGAATAATTACCTCCCTATTTCTTTTTTGAAATTAATAGAAGAGACCTTTTTGTCCTTTACTAAACATGGAATGATGGCAAGGAGCTGTCTGAAGTTTTTCTGCAGTAGACTTGATGCTTTGAGTTCTTTGCTGACCCTCCAAGCAGAGAAGCGGCGGTTCCTCTCCTATCCTGATGCTGTCTTGCTCAGCCACTGTGCGGCATTTACAGGCGCCACCCACTTACCAGAAGTTGTGTTTCAAAGCTTGCATTTAATTGGGAGCTTTGGTATTTGAAATGCATTTGCTCTTAAAAAAAAAAAAAAGAAAGAAAAACCTCTAAATGGGGCTGAAGGAATTGCACAGTGGTTCGAGTACTAGATTAGCAAGTATAAAGCCCAGAGTTCGGTTCTCTGGCTCACATAAGCCATGCATGGTGGCGCACTCCTGTAATTCCAGCACTCATGTGGCTGAGGCAGGAGGATTGCTGTGGTTTTGAAGCCAGCCTATGCTACATAATGAGTTCAGGACCAGCCTGGACTACAGAGCGAGACCCTGTCTTCAAAAAAATTGTAAGTGATATTCTTGTACAGGTTTCTAGGCTACCCACCTGAACCTAAGTGTAGATGGAACACTACATATTTATGATGAAAAGTATTAGGGATAGCATGTTTTAGGTGCATATTCATTCCACTACATGGTATTTAAGTAGAGTTTCATGAGCGTACTTGGGATCTCAAAGCGTGATTGTGGTGATGACGGTAAATAACTGTGAAGACCCAGCAGTGAAGAGAAGGCACTGAGAAGGGAGGAAGTCCGTCGTCCCATTTCCCTTGTGGCCTAACCAGCTGTCTGTGTGTGCCACCTTCTCAAGGTAGACGTTTGTTTATCAGGAGTTATAAAATGTGGACATTTTGGCTAGAATGATCTTTTGAGTAAGTGAGCAACGCTTTATGTATTTGGAAATTTCCTTTGCAGTGTTAGTGTGGAAAATGATGGGGCTTGGTGCATTTACAGATACTTATATATTTAGTGGTCAATTTTAATTGTGTATGCCCTGCCTCTGTTTTTAAAAGTATTTGCTTTGTTGTACTTCTAAAGTTACTGATACTACTAATTTTTGATGCTTAGCTTTAAATGCCATTTAATTTACTTTAAAAATAATGTAAAAATTAATAGTCAAAACAACTAACTTTAAGATTGTTTTTAGTTCTTTACCAGGCATATTTTTATTTCAAGAAATTTTTATTATGTTCGGGCTATATTTTGACACCAAAAAGTAGATTGTGTTGTTATGAATTCCTGCAAAGTAAGATTTTGTAAGGTTATGTGGCTATATGTAGAGTGCAAGAAGCCCATTCTTAGGATTCTAGAAAATGCGAGTTCTGATTCTCTTCAAGTATAGATTCTATTCTTGGCATATGTTTATCTATACAAGGGAGCTGATGAAACCTTCTCGGCTTCACAGGGTTGCTAAGATGGGTTGGGGATCTGAGCAACGCAGGCTCTTGGAGGATGAGTCTGTTGTTGGAACAAGTTAAAGAAGCTTCCGTGTTGCTGTATTTCTTTCCTGAGCTCTTTCCTTTCATAACCAGCTTTCACCAAAGAATCATCAATACCCTGCAGCTTTACTTTTAACCTGTCAGCCATTCTTCCAAAAAAAGAGAAAACCCAGTCATATGCAGTATTCATGCTGTTAAGACTGTGTTAATGCTCTACAGTGGGAGGCGGGTAGTAATTACTGTGCATTTTTTCTTTTTCTTTCTTTAACAGCCTCCCACCCTTTTCTGGAATGATAATCGCTTATTTTTCTCTTTGTCTTAGCTTTCTGTTGTGTCTGCACTGTTTCTTTCTCAACACTTAAACAGAACTATAAAATGCCTTTCTGTGTGGTAAGGTCATCCATCACGTCCTTTTGTAAAGTCTTTGCCTTTTCCTGGCATTCTTCCCCGGGAGCCTCCAGTCTGCGCTGTCTGCTTCCTCCTCTGCTCCTTTCATCATCATCCTGGGAATTCCCTTTACTTCTCTCGTGTTTGGATCGATCGCGTTTTCTAGCTCCTGTCTCCTGTTTCTTGGCTTCCTCCCGTCTCTCCTTACAGGGCATCCTCTGTGGTTCTCTTCCGACCCTCTGATCCCACAGCCCATACGGCACCACTCCTGGGACTGTGGGGTTGGCCTCACTGACCTTGTGTCGCCACCCCACACGCTCTCACACGTGTCTCTGTCGTGACCAACGAGCTCCACGTGTCAGGTCTCAAGCTCAGCACTAGCGATCGAAGATGGGAGAATGAGGAGGGCGGTCTGGAAGAAACCCAGGCTTCTCCCTGGAAGGCGTACTGCCCCCTAGTGGCCCTTGTGAGAAAGTGGGAGGCAGTTTTTGGTGACGAAGTTAGTGGAAGGTGTAGCTGGCTTTTTGTGTTAATTGTTGCGCCATAGATACTGAATATCTTACATGTCCAGCATAACTACTGTATTCTTTTAGATATTCTCGAGTGGAAAGCTCTTTGTAATTATCTAAGCTTAGGACCACCTCCATTCTACATGCAGATGCTGGCTACTGTTGTCAGTTTTTACTTCATCATTATCCTTGCAGTGGATGGGAAATGACCATTGCTCTGCAGTGTGAGTTTATAGACAAAATAGCATGTGGTGTCTTAGGAATTCTTTATATCAGTCATTGATAACACAGTTTGTAAGAGTTCTAGTGAAAGGCATTATAAATCAAAAAATGTAGTTATCAGTGCTGTTAATAAAAACATTAACAGATTCTCTTAGGCGATAGATTGTTTCATAAACTATATATACTCTTCTTAATTGTTATTACATGGTTTATATAATAATCTATGACCTAAGAGATTTTACTTAACGTGACTATATGTTAGGCAGGTAATAATTACTGTCCATTTTTTTTGGTGTGTGGTGTAGCCTACAGTACACAGCTTGGTGAATGTATTTGTGTGTATACTAGTGGACTGGGGGTGTAGCTCAGTGCTACTGTACCTGCCTCAAATGCATGAGGACCAGGCTTTTATACCCCCCACCACAAAAATAAAATTGCAACATAAATGTCCTCTTGTAAATGCTACCTTGATGTAGATTGTCCGAAAAAACTAGAAAAATGAGGATGATAATGTATTTATTTTTTTCAGATTAATAGTAGGGCCTCTTGCTTTAAATATAGAAATGTTTTGCCTGAAAAGATATATTTAGATTGAAGAAAAAGATAATTGAGCATACTCTTTAAAAATGTAACTAACTGTTCCCCAACTTCCCAGATATTCTGTATAACATTCCAGTATATAAAAACTTTCCTTATAACCTTCTATGGTCAATATTCTGATTCCACCAGTGGTAATTTGCTACTCTGACTTAGAGTTCTTGAACTTCATAAAAAGTAGAAATTTACAATATGCATCCTTCGTTGCCTACTTTGGCTCAGTGCTCTTCCTATGAGATTCATCTGTGGTTTGAGTGTTTTATTGTTGTGTAGCTGTGTTTACAGCTATGTCCTATCAACTGTTCTAGTCTTCTGTTGTTTGTCATTTGGGTTACTTGCAGATTTTGACTTGATGAGTACTGCTCTTTGAACATTCTTATATTGGCTTTACGCTCACTGCTTGTGGACAGGTACCTAGTATCGAAGCTTCCGGGTTGGTTGTATCCATTTATACTTCCGTAAGACAGGGAAGCTCTTACTGAGGTGCTCAGGCTGGCCTCAAACTTGGGATTCTTCTGTTAGGCCTCCTTAGTAGTGGGATTATATATATACATCATCATTCCTGCCTACCTTATCCTTCTTTTTCTTTTTCTTTCTTTCTTTCTTTTTTTTTTTTTTTTTTTTTACTAAATAGTATGAGTGTGTCTTCTGCTCATGTTTGGTGGAGTGTCCTATATATATTAGGTCTAGTAGCTTTATAATGCTATTCAGTTATTCATGTGCTCTGTTTCCTGTTGTTCTGTCCTTTGTTGAGGTGGGAAGTCTCTCAATTTTTACTGCTGAACTGTTGCTTCCCTCAATTCTGTCAATATTTACATTATAGATTTTAGGGCTCTATGAGGTGTCTACTGGTGTGTAATTGTTAGTTCTTCTGATAGGTTGGCCTTTTTACCAGTAATTTCTCTTTTGTAACAATTTTTGACTTAAAGCCTATTTTGTCTGATATTAACATAATACCTCCAGCTGTGTTTTGGCTACTGTTTATGTGGAATAGTTACCTTTAGTTACCTTTTTACTTTCAGTCTACGAATCTCTGGATCCAAAGGGAGTCTCTTGTAGGTCGAATATTATTAGGTCATATTTTTCTTTACTCATTTGCCAACTTTGGTTTTAATTGGAGTGTTTTTAACCTGTATTTAATGTAATCATTGATACAGAAAGACTTTTCTTCTGCTGTTTTGGTATTTTCTGTATTTACCCTTTTTGCTTACCAGTTCCTTCATAATTAATTGCCCTTTTTATTTAATTGACCTGTACTATATCATTTTTATTTTCTGCGTAATTTTTAATGGTTTGGGGGTTAGAATTCAGGACTTAAGTTTCTAACAAGGAAATTTGAGCCCAACTTAGTTTCAGTACATAGTTTCAATATTATTTCGTTTCTGCTCCTGTACAGCTCTGTCCCGCCCCCTCTGTGTTTTCACTGTCATAAACTGCATCTGTAAATGTGTTTGCCAATTCCTATACAGTTAAAAGACAAAAACAAGGAGTTAGGAACCCAGAATTGAATAATGCTGGCTTCTGTTTTTTACCTGTGTGATTGCTTTTGCTGGCATTCTTTATTTCTTTCTGTGACCTGAAGAACTAATGACAAGCTCCCTCAGCTTTTGTTTGTCTTTGAGTTTCCTAATTTCTCCTTCACTTTTGAAGGGTATTTTTGTCTTTTACTGAATTCTTGTTTGGCAGGTTTCTAACTTTGGACACCTTGGGCACTGACCATTATTTCTTTAAATATTGTTTTTGTCCTGTTTCCTTCTGAGGTTCCCATCTACGTGTGATCGGCATGCCTGGTAGTGCCCCGGGTCTTCTAGGCTCGGCTTATCCAGCTCCTTTTTTCTTTCTGCTCCTCTGCTAGACAGTTCACTTGGCCTGTCTTCACATTGGCTGGTTATGCTTTTCTAATGCCTGCTCTCATCTGCTGTTGAAATTCCTCTTGGTGAATTTTTCATTTCAATTATTTTGCTTTTTGGATCCAGAATTTCTCTTTAGTTCCTTCTTATACCTTTAGTCTCTTGCTCATATTTTCTATGTGGTGAAACACATCATTCTCCCAGCTTACCAGTTAGACATGTCTAATCTGTAGCCTGTGGGTCAGATACACAGAGTCTTATTAAAAGATAAGGGAACTTTTGTTACTTACATAAAGTAACTGTATTACTTGGGGTTTTTAAAAAACTTAACTGTCTATCTGCCTGTCTATCTATCTATCTATGTGTTTTTGAGACAGGAGCTTGCTCTATATTCCAGGTTGGTCCTGAACTCACTATATAGCCCAGGCTGGCCTTGATCTCAAAG
Organism: Ctenodactylus gundi; assembly: GCA_004027205.1. Lineage (NCBI taxonomy): Eukaryota > Metazoa > Chordata > Mammalia > Rodentia > Ctenodactylidae > Ctenodactylus > Ctenodactylus gundi. The sequence goes on along the minus strand of PVKB01006268.1, from coordinate 11,810 downwards.
TAATCCTCCTGCCTCAGCCTCCTGAGTGCTGGAATTAACCTGCATGCACAACTATACCTTACATATGGGGTGCTGGGGAATCAAACTCAGAGTCTTACATTTTGCTAGGATAGTGCTCTAACCCTCGTGCAATTCCTCCAGCCCTGTTAGGTTTCGTATGCAGCCTAAGACAGTTAGTTCTTCATGGGTGCAGCCACACGGAGCCAGGTGTGTAGATCTTTGTTGCTGATTCCTTTAGCTCTGTGGGTGTATTTAAGGTAAGTGATTGAATTTGTGTAGTAAATCTAGTGTGTGGGCTTCCATGGTCATAGTTTCTTTCTTTTGGTGAGTAGACCAATATTTTCTTGTGATTTTGCCCATATTATAATTTTTGCTAAAAACTGAACATTTGTGTGTGTGTGTGTGTGTGTGTGTGTGTGTGTGTGTGTGTGTGTGTGTGTGTAAACACTGGAGATTGAACCCAGAGCCCCCAGGCATTTAGAATATTCATTGTGGCAACTGGAAATAAGATTTTTCTCTTTTCTTCAGCTTTGTTGTTATTGCTTTTTAGTTGGAGTTGCTTGCTTAGTGACTTTTTCCTTTTTTTTTTTTGTAGACTTCATTTTTTGTCATCCATAGTCCCAGAGTTCCCAGCTCATTAGCTAGTCATTTTGTCAAAGATGCTCCTACTGTTCTGGATAAACATTCCCTTTGCTGGTGCAAACCTTTGTTTTCTAGAGCTCTGATAAAGTTGATTGTGACAAGTTTTGCCTGACCTAAGAATACAGATATTTTCAATTTCATTTACTGCAAATAATTCATAATACTCTTTGTACTCATTGTTTTCATTTTATCACAGTTGTTACTGTGTTATGAATGTTATTTTCAAACTCATTAATAAAAGCATATATTACCTATCACAATTTTCTAATAGTAGTGTTTGAAATTTTTACTTAAAAGCTATCTAAAATTCTAGAATAATTGAAGCTAAACTCTAGCGATGAAATTGGAAGAAAGGTTGCTTCTTACAGAGGACACTGGAAAGAAACCCTTGAGAGCTTCCTTGGGTGGTGTAAGTGTCCTGTCTTGGTTTACAATTGTCCAAAGCGATTGAATGAATTTAAGATCTCCTCATCTCACATCCATCTCACAGTATGTAAATTATACCTTGATTTTTAAAAAAGCAAATATGAGTACATTTTAAAAATATTATGAGAAGAGTTCATAGGTTTCACTAAATTGCCAAAGAAGTCTCTAATACCAACGGAAAATAAAAAAGATGCTTTTCCGAGATTGCATATTTCTGATCACAGTTGCCTTTCTTCTTTAATGCTCAAAGTTTGTTGCTTTTGCTATTCATGTCCTCTTTTTTCCAAATATGTTTTCATATGTTTTGAGATGAACCTTAGAGAAGTCAGAGAGGAAAACTGGCAGCTGAGCTCTTTGCTGGGCCTGTTGGACTCGTGGAGCCAGTGAAGCAGCGGGTTTGCCTAATGACATAGTTGCAGACCTGCCTCAACTTTAAGACATTTCTAATAAAAACTACTCTTCTGAAAACAGATTTACACATGATTTCAGAGTGGAATTATTTTTCTTATTGTTTGTTTTATTGTGAGCTTCAGTAAGATTTTTGCCTGTCTGTAACAATCGAATGTGCAGCTTTGTTACGGAGTAGGATTATAATGAAGATTAGAAGAAAATAAAATGTATTAAGAAGGAGAAAAGGGTAGAGGCAGTAAGGAAAAGGGAGCGCGTGCTACTGGCATTCTGCTTCAGGTTTGTCCCCGAGACTCACATGTAGGTGTGGCCCCTATACAGTGTGATTGTGTATTCCAAGGTGAAATGATGTTTTGCTTTTACAAAATTCAGAGTAATACAGGAATGAGTATGCCCCTCTATTCATTTAAACTTGAACTAGTAGTTTTCATAGATACTAAATACAGAGGTAGATCGTAGGTGGGGAGCACATGGGGCAGTGCTATGACTACTTGTAATGGAATCTTGCTGTCCTGCTGATAACTTTTAGCTTTACGCTGCTGCTTTAGTAGTCTCAGTTGTTTCACTTATGTAAGTTCAATATTTGTTTTAATAAATTACAGAGTATTCTTAGATGAAGTTAAGATAAGTAGTCCTAAAATATTTCTTCCCAGGTAGCATCTGCTTGCCTGTTATGATTTATTATTAGATTAAAAACAAAACCCTAAAATACTGTTTGGCTGTTTCTTTTGTAGCTTCTTGTATGGAAAATTTGAAATGCAGAGGAGAAACCATAGCTAAGGAAATCAGTGAAGCCATGAAGGTAAAAGCCGTGTGCTAAAAAATTGGAAAATGAGCAAAATGTGTGGCTGAGGTTTTTTCCAACATCTACCTATATGTTTTAGTCGACTAGAATAGGAATTCTTAGTGGTCTTTGAGGTAGATCTTTCATAAGTTTTATTAAGCAGTGCATTCACAATACCACATATCAGGCACCTGCGATGTGCCAGGTGTTTTGCATATGTCCTTAAAGGCTAGTTATAGTTTTGGGGTTCTGAGTGATAGTAGTCTGTCAGACAGTTTTGGAGAATGACATATATTGAGCACTTGGTGCAAACCGGGCACCAGCTAACTGCTTTACCTTCATTACCTCATTTAATGTTTTCTCTGGGCCTAACGATAGGTACTTTTACTTCCCCCATTTTAGAGATGAGGAAACTGAGGTGCCATGAAGAGGTTAAGTAGGTTGCTGAATAAGTCATCAAGCCAGGATTTAACCCCAGATAATTTTCTGACTACCGTGCTCTACTACTTTTACTACTAGTGAATTTAAAATATTTCTATAATAAAGTGTTAATATTTTGACATTTATTTTATTCAAACAAGAGTGAATTTGGGTTTGTTTTGTTTGTTTGTTGAGAAAAAGTCTCTCTAAATTAGCCCAGGCTGGGCTCAAGCCTACTGTCCTCTTGCCTCAGCCTCCCAGTGGGTTTCTAGTTTATAAAAAATTATTTTTAAGTTTCTTAAGAATCTCCCCTGATGTGATGTTACGTTCTGTAACATTCGTGTGTGCTTTGGATTGATTCCATAATTTTCTGGTGACCATCTGTCTCTCACCGCATGTTTTGGCAAATTGTGATGAGCCAAGCTAAGATTCAGCCCACCCCCTCTTTTGTAAATAAAGCTTCATTGGAACATAGCCGTGCCTGTTCATTCACTTACTGTCTGTGTTTTTTTTTTTAAACATTATATTAACATGGTCAACTTCTTATGACAGAGAGATACAACACCCCCAGGGCCTAACATAATTGCTGCTGTCTGGTCCTTCATAGGAAAAAGTACTGATCCTTGCCCCTGGTGACTTGGGTTTCTGAAGTGCTCCTTACCCTAAACTAGAGAACTCCAGACATTGAATCCTCAGCTCTAAAATTCTGTTACTAGTGATAAATTTAATTTCACTCCCAAGCATTTTAGGACTATAACATCTTCTTAGTCTTAGCACTTAGAATTCCTCCACTTACCACTGCTGTTTTGAATTAAATATGTATGACCTCATAGAACTAGGTTACCTAAAAAGCCTTTGCCTGAAGAATTTAAAAATGTAATGTTGTGTCAGTCAGTGCTTTGGTTTCAACCTAAGCTTAATGTTGTTACTTTTTCTTCTCTAAGACACTGCCTGCACTGATTGACCAAGCAGACGGGTTTTCCCAGGTTTTAAAGATGCAGCCCGTTATCCAGCTCCAGAGGGTCCACCAGGAAGTCTTTTCCAGTTGTCACAGGAAGTTGGATGCCAACCCTGAGAGCCCTGCCCCACCGATGGAGACCACGCCTCCAGAGACGGAGTCCAGGAGAACCCCTGGTGTGGTCCGGAAAAGGAAGCAAGCGAAAGACTGTCCCCAGAGAAAGTGGTACCCACTGAGGCCCAAGAGGATCAACCTGGACACTTGAGCTCTTTTGCTATTTCAGGAGTCGCAGATACAATCCGTCAACCCTTAGATCCCAGCCTAAGGCCTAGGCAAGGCTTCATTTGAACCACAAAGACCTCTCTAGTGGCTCAACCATCTAAATGCGGGAACTGGGCTAGGCTGCGATGTCGTGTGTCTTTCCTCCTCATTTCATCAGAAGTAGGTGAGAGGTTTTTTTTTGTTTTTTTTTTTTTTTTTTAGTTAAAAAAGTTTTTTGAGTATTGGCACAAAGCCCATCTGTGGACATTAAAAATGTGGATTTTACTGTCCTCAGGTGCCATCAGCTCCTGACTGCCTGGCAGCTTTTGTGGAATTCCCTGTGTGACCTGTTGTGTTGATCTCCCTGATAGCCACCTTCTTTCTTTAAATAGGGGAGGGCTGTGTAATGCTTCTTTATTTAAGTGCTGAAAATGAATCATCAGTTCTACACAGCGACAGGGGCATCGTTTTTAGCTGCAGCTTTTAGTTGGGTGCGTGGTGCTGGTTTTGAACCCAGGGTCTTGTGTGTGCCAAGCATGCTCCCTGCCATAGAGGGACAGCCCTCGCCCTAGGCACATTGTCTTATCAAATTAATGTGCAGATGACATGATGGGCTTTGATTTCATTATTCCAGATTCTGCCAGTTTGGATTTGTGGGATTAGTTTTAGATCTGGGGTGGGGGGGGGGGGGGAGCAGCAGAGACAAGAAGACAGCCATTATTGTGCAGGTTTACTCTGAAGAGAAGGGAACGGGGCTATTGTTTGTGCCCATACTTGTTTTTCATGGACCTTTGAACATAATTTGACTCTGGACTAATAATTTCTTTTTAGAATTCATTTCTTTCTAGATAGATCCATCCAGTTGAAAGTATTTAATGAAAGTATTTAATACATGGCAAATTGTCATTGTGCAAGAAAGAGTCATACTGAACTATTTGCCATTTAGGATGTACACCTATCAAGTGTGGAATGACTGACAAGCCTGAAAGGCTGTGTTACCTCTGCCTGTAATACTGAAGTGCAGTTCTTACAGCTCTTACTGTGAGTCTCACACTATGCAGTCTGGGCAGAGCCATCTAGCTTGCGGCATTTCCCGTTTGCTGTCTGCATACAGTTCAGAGGCGTTTGCGAATCATGACTTGGCCTGTGTTGCTTCTCTTGCTCATTATGTCTCGGTAATCACAAATGTTCAGATCTGTCAGGTGCGTCTCTGAAGAAAACTTATAATGACATTTTATTGAATTCTTACATTCTAAGTTTTTATGTTATGATTTGAGACCTGTATATTTATACATAGTAATGTCTTTTTTAATTAAAGTAATATACAAAGACTAAGCTCTTGAGGCCGTGTAGTTTTAAGAATTACCTTGGGCTCAGCTTTCAGCGGACTTCACTTCAGCCTTCTCCACTTCAGAGCATCCTGGGTTTCACCTCAGAACTGCTGTGAGGTTAAAAGGTACTTGCAGTGCTTTTTTTTTGTACTATTAAAATCCTATATGATTTGTTTTACCTCAAAGTTCCTAAGCAAAGAAAATCATAGTTAATTCAATTAGATTATATAAGAGAATTGCATGAACACGTCCTCCTCACTGCATACTCCAGGGATACATATTGAGATACATAGTTGGGGGAGCTGGGTGTGAACCAGAACTCAGGCCTGTAATCCCAGCACTCTGGGAGAGGGAGTCAGGAGGATTACAAGTGCAAGTGCCGCCGAGGCACTTGGTACGAGGCACTTGGCAAGACTTACAATAAAAATAGAAAATGGGCTGTGTATGTACCTCAGAGCAAAGGGCCTGGACTGGATCCCCAGAACTGAAAACAGAATAAAGATTAGGTTAAGCAAATGTGATAAAAAGCTTGATAGTACTGAGTCTTTGTGATGGATATATCCTTTCTGCTTTTGTGTCTGGAAACTTTTGTAACTAAAAAACGTTTGCTTTATTTTACAGCTCATAGAGTCAGCTGAGGCTGGATTCTCCTTGGGAGCCCAAAGTTACATTCCACAGTTACTGCAGACTTTACAATAGCCAGGCCCAGTGGCACAGGCCTGTAATTCCAGCACTCTGGGATTCCCCAGGAGAGAGGATCACAAGTTAAAGACTGGACAATTTACTTAGTGGGACCTTGTATCAAAATAAAAAAGAAAGATGGCTGGCTGGAGATATATAGCCCAAGATTGCAGGACAGCTAAATAAATCTTTCCTCCCTTAAGTTGTGCATGTCTGGCAACTTATCCCAGCAATGAATAAGTTACTAAGCCAGCTACTGAGTAAGCTTAGAAGATGCGTTTATTATTCCAGGGGATGGAGTGGAGAGCGAGCCAAAGGACTGTCACTGGGAAACTCTCCTGAATTAGGCCTCTCCTTGTTCCATTCCCATGTCCTGCAAGGCATCACAGCAGAGGGGGCACGCACCCCTCACATGGACCCCAAGCTCCTGAGTCTCGCAAACTTTCCCAACCTCATTCCAAATAATCTTTGAAAAATCTTGTTTCAGGGACACACCTCCGTGCATTCCACAAATCGTGGCTCCAGATAGCAGGTTGGGGGCGTGGATTTACTCGTACACATGTTGGCCAGGGCACGCCACCTGCCCAAGAGCAATGTGCGTGGGTCACCGTGAATCCCCTGGGGGCAGGTTCAGGGGGCCAAGGGAGTTAGAGGAGCCTGAGAAACCTGCACTTCTGCTCCTAAAAGGAACGTGAAGGAGAAGGCCTGAGGCTTGGGGGGGGGGGGGGGGGGGGGGGGGGGGGGGGGGGGGGGGGGGGGGGGGGGGGGGGGGGATGTTCAGAGGAATTCACTGGTTCCATGAAATGGTTGTGTTTGTGGAAGCTGGTGGAGCACTGAGAGACTCCCGTCACTGACAAATTCTAATGTTTACTGCAACTTATTTTTGTTGTAAATCCAACCCAATAATTCTTGAAAACTTTTTTTTTGAAAAGTGATGGCTTATTTGGAAATACCCTTTGCTAAAATCATCCTTTATTTCTTTTGTTTTTCAAACTCACAGGGAACAAAATTACAAACACAGAAACAAACACGGCCTCCTGCCCCAGTGATGGGCTCTGGCCCTAGTCTGGCCCGGGCTAACCTCCTTGGGACACAGGAGTCACCAGCTGGGGCTCTGCCCGGCCCCAAAGCTGTCCTCTGGCTCAGAGTCAGAGGAAACAGAGGAGCAGCTGAGATGTGGCCCCAGTGGAGACCATAGCGAGGTCTCTCCCCATGGGGGCTGTGGAAGGGCTCCCACGCTCCAGAGGCGTAGCGAGCACCTCTACTCTTCACATCCACCCAGAGCCTCTGGATTCTCAGGAACCATGTTATTTCCCTGACTCGTTTTTTTCGTATATCCCTGTATACCTGATTTGAAGAAATTGTTAAAACAAACGCACAGCATTGTCAGCTTTGTTCCAGCGACAGAAGGTCGCTATTCACTCTGCTCCGGGTAGTTCACGCTAAAAGATTGCACAAAGAAAAGGGAGAGATTAAAAGCCACAACCCTAGAGTGGCCAAGCTGTGTGAAGGGTGACTGATGAGTTGTGCGAGTCCTACGGTTGTTCACAGCAGCATGTGTATGCACTGTGCATTATGCACATACATGATGTACAATGCATGTATAAAATAATAGGTAATATGCACTGTGTATTTTTATATATGCTTTTTTGACATGTAATCTTACTGTGTGCTCAGACTGGTCTTGAAGTCTTGTACACAAACTTCCTGCCTCAGTCTCCCCATTAGCTGGGATGCAGGCAGAAGCCACTGTGCTCAGCTAAAGTAGCATAATTTGAAAACAGCCTGTACAGGAGCTGAATTGTTAAAAAAATACTTTTACGATCATTTAAGTATAGAGTACATATAAAGTACATATAAAAATTAAATTTATTTTTTACGTGTGACAACTTTTGATACAACTTGTTTAATTTCACCAACTTACTTGCTGACAGCAGTAGCCATAAAATACCAGCAGCTCCCGTGTCTTCGGTGTTTGGTCTGTGCTCAGACAGCAGTCCCCCAACTTTCTGGCACCAGGGACTGGTTTCACGGAAGGCAGGTGTTCACAGACGACAGTGCAGAGGGTAGCACTGGCATCAGCACCGGAGCCCGGCGTGAGATCACGTCGTAAGCAGCGGGCAACCTAGCTCCTTCAGATGTGCCATTTGCCTATTTACCTGTGAGGCTCTAACACCGCCCCTGAGCTGCCAGGAGGCGGGGCTCAGGCGGTATTGCGGGGGATGGGGAGCGGCTGAACACACGGATGGAGCTTTGCTCGCCTGCCTACCGCCTGCCTCCTGTGCAGGTCATGGAGTAGCACTGCAGCATGGCCCACGGGTCGGAGACCTCTGGACTAAGAGCTTCGCACACATCATCTCGTTTAACTCACAGTAACCCGTGAGGGCGGCGTGGGCTGTTACCATCTCACCCGTCAGGATGAGGAGATGGAGAAGCGAGCCAGCGCCGGCCACCGGACCATGCTGAGCAGAGCGGAGCTCGCTGCAGCCAGCGCCTCCTGCCGCTGGGGGCCAGGCCCTGCTCCCGTCGCAGATGCCTTCACATTGCTGTCACATTGGGTTTTCCCCCCTGGTGACTAATACCCACAAACGATTCCCAAGAGTTGATGAGTAACGGGCAGCAACATCTACGTGAAGTACCCAAAACTGTGGGCAGCAATGACCTCGACGAGGTCAAATCCGTGCCTGGCTGTCACTGGTGTGGGAGCTCGGGCCATCACAGCCGGAGGGTCTTCACCACGAGGCAGTACCTGGAAATTCTGAATTGGTGAACATTTGAACTCACAGGGTTTCAGAGCAACTTCCAGACAGGGCCACTCAGGGGGCCGCGTTCTGTCCGGGTGTCTGGGGGCTGGCTTCTGTGGGCGCCTGGGGTGGCTGAGCTTCTCTCCGTGTCCCGCAGGCCTGGGGTCTCCCCCTTCCCAAGTGGCCTCGCCACACGATAGCAGCAGCAGAGGAGTGGGACAGATAGGCAGGGGATGTTCCCTTGCAGAGGTAGAAAGTGTCAGGCCTTCTGGGCTCATGCCTGGAACTGGCTCATTAGCTCTACCATATGCCCACAGGCCAGCTCAGATTCGGCCAGGGCCGGGGTCGGGGGTGACTCAGGGCATGATTGTTAGGAAGAATGACAAGCTACCAAGCTGATGGTCTGCCACACTGAAAATCTTGTAGCGGAACTACATGGCAGTACCTAACATGTCTGGTTCATCCTGGGCTCTTGGTTAATTTTTTGCTGCTGAGTGGGTGCTACTGCAGCATCTAGAGCACAGATGAGGAGACCCAGTGGAAATGTACAGGTGCAGGTTGTTTCTTTTTGCCCTCAGAGGCTGACCTCAGGGCCTTCGTGTATCCCTCAGCCCATGTTTACTTTTGATTTTGAGAGAGAAGCCTCTTGCTAAGTCACCCAGGCCGGGCTCAAACTTGGAATCGTCCTGCCTCAGCCTCCCAGAGTGCTGAGATTACAGGCCTGCACATGGCACTGGGCTGACGTTCTGAAGGAGAAGCCTTAGCCATGACTTGGAGCGTCACAGGCAGCCTCTGCTCTGCTCTGATCTCATATGCAGAGATGTGAGGTACCGGCTGACTTCTCAGAAGGCATCACTTTTCCTTTCTTTTTGAGAGCCTACTCAAAGTACAGAGTGAGCCAACAAACAAATGGCAAAATCTGCACTCTGTGAAAACCAGAGGGAAGCTCCTTGAGGGAAATGGTGAGTGTGGAGGGAGGGAAAACGATTTCCCTTTTTTGGAGTCGTCAGGGAAGACTTCCTTGAAGAAGTGGTTTCAGAATGATGGCAGAGGTCAAAGGGTCATGGACAGCATTCTGGACAAACGGTATGAACTTTTAAAAAAATCAGGAGTACCAGAGCCAGATAAATAAAAGGGGGGTTGGTACAAAGACTGGCTCCACCTTGGGCACGTGTTGGAAAGCATAGTCCACGTACTTTCTACAGCAGTGGGGTATTGCGTCAAACACCTGCACGGTGCTTGAGTGTGGGAAGAGTTAAATCTCAGGTCACTGGGGCATTGTCTCTTCACTGCCAGGGCTCCCGGGCATCTCCAGGGGGCTGAGTTTGCGGCCCAACGACGACGTGGCTGTGTTGTCAGGTTCTTGGGCACTGGCATGCCACCACGTGAAAAATGGCTTCCACGGAGTGTGGTGGTGCCCACCTGTAATCCTGGTGCACTACTAGGAGGCTGAGGCAGGAGCATGACTGATTTGAGGCCAGCGTGGGCTATACAGTGAGTTCAAGGCTGGTCAGGACTACACAGCAAGACCCTGTCTCACAAATAAATGAGAATAAAAGTGGCTTCCTTGGAAAGCAACAGGAAGTAGCAAGTTGGGTGAGCCCCATCTATAGGGCTACCTATATGGCCACAAGCTGAGTTAAAGAAACTCCTAAGAAGCCTGGGCTCCTTGGAGATCACAGCTTAACAGGTCCCCAGCCAGGCAGCACGATGCCAAGGTCTCCGGGTCACTCACACTGACCTTCGTGCGGCGGTGAGGTGGTTAAGTATGTGGCAGGTGCCTTGCCTGACCCAGCGCCCTTGAGTGACCGACCGCCAGATTCCTGGAACTGCCTCGGGTGCTTTTTGTGGCTTATTAGGAGCCACAGTCTTGAGTCATATGGCCGGTAAGGCTTACTAAATATTTACCCTGGGCAGTGTCTTCAGCCAGGTCCTAAGAATCGCCCGTGGGGTCAGAACCCAGGGGCGACCTTCTGGGCCCCAGATCCGGCTCCCGGCTCTCACGGAGGCCAAGGTCAAGTAGCCAAGAAAACTCATTGTTGGGGAAACACACCTGCCTCAGCTGCGTGGGTGCCTCACAAAGTGAGGAGAGACTTGGAAAGTGAGACGTAAGGCCAAGAAGTGCCACCCCCAGAACAGCAGCTTCAGATGGAGAGGTCCCCTCCATGAGAGAGCCTCAGAGGCGGCGGAGGTGAGAGGTCACGCTGTTCCCTCTCCGCCGCGGGGAGAAGAGGAAATGGGTCCTAACAGCATGTGAAACCAAAAATAAACGTGCAGAACTGCCGACCGTCAACGCTCTGAGTCCCAGAAAACTCAGGGCAGATTGTAGCCTTCCTCAAAAACAAAACACAACACAAACCAAAACTATCAGGTACAGTTCTTGTCCAAACACAAGCCAGAAAGATCTAGAACCATCTTGTCAATTACAGATCAATACTACCAGCAGTTGTCCCTTGGTGAAGTATTATGGATTCTAACAGTATGCTTTAATGAGTTATTAGTTGAATATATAATAATTTATTACAAAGTACAAAGACTTATGGCCATTTTCTGAAGCTTCTGATCTTCTATAATAACTAGATTTCATTTTTGTACTAAGACAAGAATATTTATCTCCAGGGCCTTCACACTGAGCTACATTCCCTAGTTTTAAATTTTCATTTTGAAAGAGAGATGACATAGAGAAGGTTCTTGCTAAGTTGTCAAGGCTGGGCTCAAATTTGTGGTCTTCCTGCTTTGGCCTCCCAGAGTGCTGGGATCGCAGGCTGTGCCACCAGGCCCAGATAATATTTTTTATCTGAAAATAAAATTCCTTTCTAGCCTCCTCTGACTTAAAATACTATAGTTTAATTTTTAATAAAGTCTGGAATTGCCTAGTATGTGGAATTTTATCTGAGATATAAAAATTCACAGCTGCTTTTATGGAAATATGCTGATAACATTTACCTGGAATCTCTTATGCTGGGAATGGTGTCAGGTGTCCTTCAGGCTTATTCTTTCCAAGTTCTTTCATATCATGTACTCTACTGAAACTGCCAACTAACAATAACCACCGACAGCTAATAATAATTTATTTGTAAATCTGTGATTATCTAGCCTAAGGATAAAGAAGTGCAAAACTCAGTGGAGTTTAACCCACTTCTCCTCACAAAAAG
>PVKB01006267.1:0-68140 GCA_004027205.1 Ctenodactylus gundi | reverse complement strand
ATTTAGCAAGACTCTGTATCAAAATTAAAATAAATAAATAAACAAATGGGCTGGGGTTGTAGCTCAGTGTGAAGGCCCTGGGTTCTACTGTCACTATCACACAGAGAACAGAAAAAATTTTTTTTTGCTTCATAATATTAAAAAAACCCATCTCCTTTGGTTTCCATAGTCCATCAGAAAGTTTCTTTATGTGTGGATGTTAGAAGTTATCAAAACCTTTTTTCTGCATCTGTGAAGATAATCACACAATTGTTCTCCCTTAATCTATTAATGTGATAAGCTGCCTTGAGAAACTCCCTAATGCAGAGTCTACTTTGTGCTGGAGAGATACGTCCAGATTGCTCGGGATTTATGGGAGTTTTACACCAGGCTGGATCAGGTGGGCTAATATTTTGTGTAAGATTTTAAAGAAAAAGTCAAGACTCTAATTTTCCTTGTTAATCCAGACTTTTATGTAGATGTTAAACAGCTGTGTAAGCTTCATCAAATAAACTGAGAGACATTTTACCTTTTCAATATTTTGGGTTTATATTGAGTTAGTGTTTCCTAAGTGTTGAGTGAGAGCTTTTTTTTTTCGTTTTTCAATTGTTTGAATTAATAATGTATTAGAATGAATCAATGAATATACTCACCTTATTTTTTATAAGCTTTCATGCAGGAAAAACAACTTTAATTTTTTTTACTTGACTTGTGCTTTTTATAATAAATCTTACTATACGTTATTAATTTTATTAGGCTTATTAAAGAAGCAACATTTTTAGCTTGTGGAATCCATTATTTCCTATTCTTAATTTCTTCTCTTATATTTATTATGACCTTACATAGAGTGATTTTGCATTTATTTGCTTATTCAGTTATTAATTTTCCACTTCGTTATTATTTTCTTACCAGTTTTCAGGCATTTTTCCTCTTTTCACATCAGCCCTTAAGGCTTTATGTAAATGGCCCTCGTATGTTTTAATACTCAACGTTTTTATTACTGGATTTATGTATTTGTTTACTTACTTATAGCAGGGCCAGCAAGTGAACCTGGGACTTCACATGTGCTAGGAAAGCAACTCTACCCCTGAGCGACCCCCTGGCCCTGTTTTTATTAATTTAAAAATCTCTGTGTGATGGAACCAGCCCCCGTGCCCACCAGTGGATGAGCAGAGACAGAAGAAAGGCTCTGCGGGCGTGGCAGCCTGGTGATTATTCATCCACAATTGTGTCACAGGCCGGAAAACAGACGGGTGGGAGAGCATCGTGTTAAGTGAAATAGGCCATCCCCGCCAGCCCACGTCGCATGCTGCGCCTCCTACCTGGGGGCTGGGTGATCCAAGAAAGATGGCTTGAAAGTGGAAGGGAGACCTGGAGGAGAGGAAGGGGCGGGGTGGGGACGGGGAGGAGAAGGAGGGCCACGCAGGGCTCAATAGAGCCAAAGCGTGACCTGTGCTTGGGGGCATTCCACACGGGGCCTTACCTGGTTAGCACTCACTAATCTAAGAAAATTGGTGATCTGTATGTATTCTAATTATTTTTTTTCTTTTTGAGACAGGGTCTCACTGTGCAGCCCAGGCTGGTCCTGAACTCACTATGGAGCCCAGCTGGCCTTGGACTCAGGGCAATCCTCCTGCCTCAGCCTCCTGAGTGCTGGGATGACAGGCATGCGCCACCACACCTGGCTGTATGTGGTGCTGGGGAATCAAACTCAGGGCCTTGGGCTTGCAAGGCAAGTGCTTTAACAGCTGAGCCACTCCTCCAGCCCTCTATTCTAATTACTATTATGACTTATTCTGTAGGTAAAGAGTGACTTACATATGTGTCTTGGTCATTTTCTCATTGCTGGGACATAGTCCCCACAGCTTAAGGGAGGAAACGTTTATTTTAGATCACAGTTCAGAGGTCTCAGTCTGTTCATGGTTGACTTGCAATGGTGGCCAAGCGGGAGGGTCTGGGGGAGAACAGCTGCTCACAGTGTGACAGGAGGAATGGGGTGGGGAGGAGCTGGGGCAAGCGTGTATCCCTCCAGGAGATGCCCGCAGTGGTGCCCTGCTCCCTCAGGGATCCGCTGCACCCTCAGTGATGCCCCACACCCTCGGTGATCCCCCAAACCCTCAGCGATCCCCATCCTCTCAGTAATCACCCACACACTCAGTAATCTGCCACACCCTCAGTGATCCCCCACACCCTCGGTGATCCCCCACACCCCATCTCCTAACAGCACAAGAAATCTGTGGATTCTCCTCCATGCTTGAACCGCCTTCCAAAGAGGTGTTTGGGGGACACTCCAGGTCCAAACTATAGCACAGTTTTCCCTCGTGTTCCGGAATGTGGGTTTTTCCTAATCATCTTTAGCAGATCTTCAACAGCTGCTTTTGTTTAAGAAGACAGCCCGCCAGGGGCACCGTGTGCTGCGTATGGAGGCCCGGGTGTGCCACCCGAGCACCTGGAACACGGCGCGCTCTTCTCCCCTTGGCAGCCCAGTAGTCTGGGTGACTGCGAGGTCCAGGAGTCGAGATCACTATATTCGAAGAGTCTATAGCAGTATTGTTTTTGCCTGATTGTTTTTTCAAATGAAATGCTGTGCTTCTGTGTTTATGTATGTCTCTTTGTTCAGTTCGGTTTAGGCCTCATGTTGCGTGCCCTGTGGAGCTAGACACACACTTGTGTGACACCCTTATACCTCTGGGTCTTCTGAATCAGGGGTGAGCACTAACAGACCTCTGCCTCTCTGTCCCACTGCTTTCCTTCCACCTGTCGTGTCTGGTATTAGAACCGTGGCACGAGCTTCACTTTATTAGTTTTTGTTGAGTGTACGTCTTTTTAACTCACTGACGACTTTTGTTTTTACCTCCATCGCACCTGAACATCAAATCTCCACCATTTTCTTCGTGCAGACCACATCCATGAATACATCTTCATTCATTTAACACATCATAGCCTCATTTTTCCTAATTTCTCTGTTATTTTTGGTTTTCTTTCCCTCTTCTTTCTCTTTTTCCTCTTACACTTGTCAAGAACATGTTTTATCTCTATTGCTTTGTTGATTGATTATTGCAAACATGATAACACACAAAATCAAATTTCCAAGTGAGAAAAGTGACCATTATGGTTTGGAGCTGGAACGTCCCCCAAAATTCTTCAGTATTTGGATGTAGTGGGATAACTGTAGAACCATGCACTGTTAAGAGATGGGGCCTGGCTGCCTGGGACGGATCACTGGGGCTTGACCCGGAAGGGGTAGAGCCCTGGGACATGACCTGGAAGGATATGTGCTAGCTCCGCCCTTCCTTGCTCACTTGGCTTCCTGTCTGCCATCCTGAGGAACAGCTCTTCCTGCTGCTAGGCCTCTGCCATGTGCTCCCACCATGGCCAGCTACCCGTGAATGGACTGGGACCTTCTGAAACTGTGAGCTGAATTAACTCTTTCCTCCCTTAAGTTGTGTTGGGTATTCTGTTCCAGCCACGAAAAAGTAACTGAGACAATGTGACTGTTAAAGAGATTATGTCAACTTGAGGGAATTAGGAGCCATACCTCCATTAGGACGAGGGTCTGGGAATCAGGCCCACACTGGGAATTGAGAACCAGCCGGAATTCGAGTGTGAGCGATTTGTGGTCTGGCCAATGAGGGAAGAGCACCCACCCAGGTGTGGGCGGGCCAACTGGAACTCCAAGGGTATAAAAGGAAGGAAGAAGGAAGATTGTCACAGCTTCTTCCGCTGGGAAAGCTCGCGCGTTGCAGTTGTCCACGGACGCCGACTTGCTCCACGCAGCAGGTCTTCATCGCGGGTTTGCTCCAGTCCTGGCCGGAGCCTGTCTTCCTGTCACTGACCTTCAGGCTCCCGTCTCCACCATTGTTCTTTGCACAGCTGAGATCCGCAGCAGACGCTCACTGGCTGTCCTGCAGTCCGACGGGAGAGCGACTGCACGGCTGAGCAGCCATTTAGACTATCTCTATCATCAGGTTTGTAAGCCTTCCGATAGATCAGTTTTGTCATAAAATCTGTAAATTTTGCCTTTTGAAGAACCCCAACTAATACAGACAGCAATCAATAATGCTTCTCCTCTCAGCCAGAACGAAACAAACTCCTTAGAACTCTAGGCTGCAATCGCCTGTTTTGTGGGACACGTTTTAATGAGCTGTTGTATTTTTAATCTCATACGACGTGGCTATGATCTTCAGTCAGTGCTTATTGAGATTTATCACACGTTTCACTCTTTTTAGTTTCTATTTTGGGTCACCTGTCTAATTATTTTTCTGCTGCAGAAATACGTACTCTCAGTTCTGATTAGTAAGCTTTTTCTAAGAGTGACTTTTTTCTGTTTTTATTATTTTTCTGAAATGGCTATCTGGAGGGACCTGGTGCTCAGGGTGTTCCTCCGGGTCTGCCATGACCCCGCGTGGAGATGTCGTCCCATCATCCCCAGGCTCCATCTCAGGTACTGAGAAGTCTGCTGCCCACAGGATGCTCCTGTCAAGTCCTCTGGGTCCCTTCCCGGGTGAGCTCCCTGCGTTTGGTTGCTCCTTAGGGCCTGTTTGGTCTGACATCAGAATGTTTTACCCTCCTTCAATTCCTCGGCACTGGCCACGTGTGTCCTCTGCCCTGCCCAGGTGGGATCACTGCTCACGTGCCTTCACGTTTTTGTACGTGGATAAGGTTGTTGCCCTAAGGTGAAAATGACCTTCAATCTTAGTGACTGAAGATGAGTCTGTTTCTCTCTTGGGGCCTTATCTGCTCCTGGCCACCAGGCTCTGCTTCCTGTGGGCTCACCACGTTCTCCCTGGAGTACTGTTGGCCGCTGGGTCACCACAGGGATGCAGAACTATGGACGATGTGTGGTTAAACAGCGGCCACTCCTGTGACCTCCAAACAGAAGGGCAGCACGGTGCTCCGCTCGCCTCCCACTGGCCAATGTGAGGGACACGACTGTGGCTCAGTAAGCCCGGAAGGACTAAGCTAATCCTACGGCCGGGAGAGGCATGGAATATTTGTAGATTCTAATTGTCCCCCATAGGGTTCCTGGATCCCCTGCCAGCACCCAAATCTGCCTGTGTTCACCTCCTTTCCCATGTGGCCTTTGCATAGACCCGGTACACACCCTCTGGTATACTCTAAATCATCTCTGTATTATTTATAACACCCAGCACAATGTAAATACAAGGTCAGCAGTTGTCATAAGATATTGCTTAGGGAGTAACAACAAGAAAAAGTGTGTACAAGTTCATCCCGATATTAAAAAGAAATATCAATCTTGACCTGCAGTTGGTTTCGTGTGAAAAAGCAGTCCCTATGACTGTGGAGGGCTGCGTCCCATGAAATCTGTTTTCCATCCTGGTCTCCAAGTCTCAGCTGAGGACGATTTGCACTGGCCAAGAATTCTTGGGCAAACATGTGGCCCTGGGTTCGCTCCCACTGTTCCCCAGCCTGAGAGCACTTTGGAATTTATCCTGCGAGGCACAGATGGAAGCCAGGGGAGCGGCGGGTAATGGGTTGCAGATCCTGGCGTGTTTCCTGTGGAGCAGCTCTGCTAAGCCAAGGTGGAACTTCTCCTCTGGCTGTTTTCGTGGCCAGCGCCTGGCCACTTCCTGAGCAGCCCCCACCCTCTTCCTTGCTCACTGTCTGTCCTCACTTTACAGGGTCTGTGGTCTTGCGGGGGTTGGCGGGAACACCTCCATCCCTGAGAGAAGAAGCGCCCCTCAGAAACAAGGTGGCTGTCCAATTTTTTAATTGATACAGCAGAAGGCACACCGATACAAGTTGCCAGTTCCTCCCATCCCAAGCAGCCTTGCTTATTAATTTTTAATAAATGAATGGAGTTGATTTATTGCGAAGCTGATCCACTGCTCCTGTTCCCCTGCTCACCACCCTTGGCCTTGAACGTGGAGAAACCTGGACCCCAGATTAGGGCAAACCATCAGTGATCAGACCCAGTTCTTACTGACGGAGGATTCCGGCCTTCGATTCTTAGAGTAAGATGCTCCTTGTGAACCCAGACGTCCTGTGGCCACACGTGGCTGGAAACCTCGGCTTCCCTGGGACACGGGAGATGCAGCCCATACGCTAGTTTCCAGGATCCTTCTGTCACGTGAAAAGGCGTGTTGCTAATGCTTGGAGCAGCCTGGAGCACATCACTGCTGGCAGAGTCCCCCGGTCCATGGTGGGCAGCCATGTGCAAACCCGAGGGGACTTCAGTGCCACTGTGGGATGATTATGACCACGGCAGTGCCACAGCGTTGGAGGCTGAAACCGGTGCACTATTGCAGATGGAACCTTCTCTTGTCCTTTGGGCTAAGGTCCAATAGTTACCTCTCCAGAAGAGCCCGTCACAGGTGCTGTCCTCTCAATGCGGTGAGTAATTGAACCAACTTTGGAGGTTCCTGGTTTTCTCCTTGTTGTAACCACTGGAAATAATGACTCCTAATCCCAAGTGGTGTTCACAAGTGACACCCAGAGGGCCCGGCAGGTGGCCCTGAAGAGCCCTCAGCAGAAGGACGAGAGGAACAGGCTGAGATGGAAGAAGGGGACATACGCATTGGCTGCACCCCCGTCTCCCACCTTGCGGACACTCGCTCCGAGAGCGGAGGCTGCGTGATGAGGCAGCTGCTGGCGCTTCCCGTTTCTCAGATGACAAACAAACGTCTCTTCTGACAGCTGGGGACTCGAGGAACTGCCGGGAAAATAAACAACCGGCCTTCGAGGACTCGAGAGCTGTTGTCAAGCTTTCAAAGGACAAGCAGTAGTGCCTACGAGGAGCCAGGCAGGGAGAGAGGACAGACAGGGCTGTGGGCAGGGGACGGGCTCAGCGCCGGCGCCTTGGAATGCTGATGGATAATTGTAATTAGCTTTCTGCATCTTTAATTATAGAAGTGGTATAAATAATCACCTGGCCCTGCTTGGCAAATGACAGTCCTCATGCGGAGACCCACAGGGAGCCTGGAGAGAGGAGCCTTTGAGGAGCTAATTGGGTGCCTCACTGGTAGACAGTGGGGTCCGGGGACAGGTGACAGGTAGCCTCTGGAATTGGATTCATGGAAAGAAGTGGCCAGTATTCATGGAAAGGGTCCAGAGGCAAAGCCCAGACAGCTGGTTGCAGGGGAGGGTGCTTCAGTCACAGGCAGATGGCCACGTATGTCACACATCTAGGAGGTGGCAAAGCCACACTGCATCTCTCTCTCTCTCTCTCTCTGTCTCTCTCTCTCTCTCTCTCTCTCTCTCTCTCTCTCTCTCTCTCTCTCTCTCTCTCCTGGAGCTGGGAATTGAGCCAAGGGCCTTCACATCAGACTACATCCCCAGTCCTTTTTGTTTGTTTTGAGTAAGAGATAGATTCTAATTGATTGATTCTAATCACCTAAGTCTCCTAAATCACCGCGTTGCCCAGGCTGAGATCAAACTTGCTATCCTCCCACCTCAGCCTTCCAGGGTGCTGAGATGACAGTCCCCATGCTTCTGGGCAGGGCTTAATCTGTCTTCCTGACCCCACAGCCCATGGTCTTTCTGGTACAGGAGCCCACCTCCCAGCAGCAGCGAGGCACTGAACATGCATTGGCTGCCCCTCCACGACACTGTCCCTGTGCACTGAGGGTCATGGGGGTGTGAGGGAGGTGGGACTTGACTTCTGTTTCCAACACAGAAGTGACACAGGCTGACTTCTGTTATGCTGCCAGAACAGAGAATCACTGTTCTTTTGATAGGAATTATTTTCTTACTTTTATCTTGGCTCTGATGTCCTGGTGCTCAGTTGCTGATCCTCCTCCTAGGACCCACCAGCCACAGGTAGCATCTTTTCAATGTCTTCAGTTCCAGAGTCTTCCTCCAGGGGCGTTCCAATGGACCAGGAACTCTGGGTGGGGAACCAGGAGTCAAAGGCCACATACTGTATCGGAAGATTTCCCTAGTGCCCCATGTCTACACACGTTTCAAGAGTTGTAGGTCAAGATATGGAAATAAGCAGGGTCTAACAGTGCAGGCTTGAAATCCCAGTATTCTTGGCAGCTGAGGCAGGAGGATCACAAGTTCAAGTCTAGCCTGGGCAACTTACTGAGTTAGTGAGACCGTATCTCCAAATAATAATAATGTAAAAAAAGAACAGAGGCTCAATACATACTTCATAATTAACTACAGTAGCATACAATGCTCAGAATGATTATGAAATAAAGTAACCCGTAATTGACTCAAAGACTCACAAACGACTCAACAGGAAGCCAAGGTCCCGTGGCCAGGGAAGTTGGAGATCTACAACACCACACCCCAGTGGGAAGACCCACGGGGTGTGGGACAGTGTCCCCCAAGTCCTGAGAGGCTTCTTCCTGCGGGGAGGGAACTTGAGTAAGTGCTCTTCCCAGCATTTTGCAAAACTCAGAAAAAAGAAACTTTCTACCACCAACAAAAGTGCAAACACACGCTTCACAGCCCCGTGAACTGTCCCAGCGGAAGTTGTCCAGCAAGCCAGCCCCCCAGTAATGGACGCAGCACCCCAAGGAGCCCCCCGCCTCCTCCTCTTTCAGGGCTACTGCATGGCCTCGCTGCCTTCCCCAAGGCCACCATCTCAGCAGAGAGCAGCGTTCTGGCTTGAGAGGGACACACGCCGAGCCGTAAAGCACGCATCCCTCGGTGTCTGGCTTCTCTTCCGTCACGTCCGTGCATTACTCAGCCAGAGCCTGGGTTGTTTGTTGGCTCCTCTCCTTTGCCTTATCATGTTACGTCAAACTGATCCGTCTGTTCCAACCTCAGCAGGCTCCCACTTGCTTCCCTGGAGGGGCCCCGGGGACAAGGCTACCCTGCGTGGACTGGTCGATGTCTCCTGTGACGTCCATCGCGTGTCTGCGTGGGACAGAGTGGCTAGACTTTTGGACGTGTTCTACCAACATAAATGATGTTAAGAGCTTTCTAAACTGGTGTATCCAGACTCTATAATCACACCTGTAGCACATGACAGGTTTTCCAGTACATCAGGAATTTTAACTCTAGTTATTCTCATGGTGGAAAGTAGTATCGACTTACGGTGCTGTGATGATTGCTTGGTTGGCTGGTCACCATGTTGGGGGTGGACCCCAGGGCCTTCCCTCTGAGCTGCGTTCCGGCACCTGTTTATTGTTTACTCAGCACAGAATCTTGCTAAGTTGCTCAGTTACTCAGTTTCTCGGCTTAAACTTGCAATCTTCCTGCCTCAGCCTTCCCAAGTGCTGAGATTACAGGCCTGCCCTGCTAGATCCGGCGTGTGGTTTTATCAACTTTTGTTGTGTTTCTGACCCTTAGGAATTGTTTTTAATGGGATACTTCCTCCTTTGATCGCTTGCACCTTATTCATTTTTCTTTTCTCTTTATCTTTATTTTCCTATCGGTTGGTGGGAGCCTTCCGAGTACTCTGTGACGTGTTTCACCCTCAATGACATCATCTGGTGAACAATGTTATTTTTTTTTAAAATTTTGGTGTAATACATTTTCACTTTCCTCATGTTTGAAATATTTGTGTCCTACTCAAGAAAACAATCTCTATCCCAAGTTTGTGAATATTGTCTTATATTATTTTCTACAGTTTTTAAATCAACCTGGAATAGATTTGGGATGGGGGGGGCATGGCATGACATGTGGGTAATATTTTTCTTTTCCAAATAAAAATTCAGTTGATCTAATACCATTTATGGAAAAAAAACCCACCTACTGCCACTGTTATCCAGTTTCACCTCCTTCACAAGCCGGACATCCACGTAGGCATAGCCTCCTCCTCAGCTCTTCTGTGGTCCATCGCCTACCTCTGTATCTTTGGGCCAAGTGGATAGCGTAACTTCATACATGTTAATGCACTTTCAACTTGCGGGTGCTTCCAACCTGTGGTCCATCGTTTTATCACCTTGCTTTTTTCATCAAAAAAATTAAGAAGGAAGTTTTTAAACTGATCTATGTACATGAACAGCATTGTGTATCTCATGTGTGGCCCCAGGCAGCCGTTTTTCACCCCAAAAACAAAGGCATAAAGCTAGGTTATCCTTCCCTGTTCTTCTATAAGAGAGTCTTGGCTTTTATCATTTTTCCTTCTTTTTCTTTAAGCTGGTGAGGAGGTTGTTTTACAGTCTCTCAAAATGATTATAAATTTTTGAATTTCTTCCTGCAGCTCTGTTAATTAGGCTTGAAAATCGTTGAAGTCCCCTCAGTGAGGCTTATAAACGTTAGGCTTTCGTTACAGAGCGATGCTTCCCCATAATGCAATGTTCTTCTGTGAAATGCTGCTTTTTAAGTTTGAAGTTTAAGTTTCAGTGCTTCAGCTCTTTCTGAACCCAGTCATTGACTTTCTCATACTGATCATCACAACCTTTCAGTGTCTCTTCCCCAAGATTTTTTTTTTCTAGTGCCTGCTGGCTACACAATTAATAGATTTAATTTTGCAAATTTGTACATAGCCCTTTCTCTCTGTCACCTCCTTGCTCAGCCTCCCAAACAGTTCCACGTGTTTTTGGGGGGAGTATTCAATATGTATAAAATTCCTAATTATTTCTTTCTTATGTGTTTTGTATTTCGTCCCCAAAATTCGCCATCTTGGTTTACTTCTTGAACATAACAGCTACAGTTCCGAGAAGCTGCTAACAATTACTCTTTCCATTATCTGACTTTCCTCTGGGTCTCTTTGCTTCTGTTGTTTCTCTCGGTCTTCATTGATGTCATCTAGACTGGTTCTCTACCTGGTTATTTTTCATCAAGAGTTGGGAATTGTATCTAAAAGCACTGTGGCCCTAAGTTTTGGCCTGGGGGACGTTAGCTCCTTCCAGGAAGATGTATCCCGGTTCTGGCAAGAATTCTGAGTGCTGGCAAATGATCTCAGTGACATAAGGGAGTGCAAGGAAAGGCTTATCCCCTGAGAGAGATAGATTACGACCCTCGCCGTCAGCAGGCCATCCAGCGTGGCGTCAACACCAGGGTCCTATTACACAACAGGGCTCTATTGTACAATAAGACATATACTTGGCTTTAGTCCGTGGCTACAGCAACAAGCGTTCCTAAAACCCTTGGAATTTACTGAGCAGTGAAAATACTTCGTTATTCCTACTGAGCCCTTTCAGATCACTCCTGAGTTAATGAGGTGGCTTACGGCTGGCCCCTGGATAGCCCAAGGATGTGACTGCTAGCCAGAAAGACCAGGTGACTAGAGGGCTGGAACTTTCAGCCCCACTGACCAACTTCGAGGAAGAAGAGAGGTGCTGGGATTGAGCTTTCTAAAGACATGTGAACAAGGGACTTTGGTAAGCTTTAGGGTTGGTGCCATGCCTAGGGAAGGTGGGGATGCTACTCACACACACACACACACACGTATACACCCCTCTGTACCTTGCCCTTTGTGTCTCCTCCATCTGGCTGATCCTGAGTTGCAGCCTTTATTAAAAGGAAACTGGCAGATATGTTTTCCTGAAGTCTTTGAGTTATCCCCACATATTAGTGACCCTGAGCAAGGGTGGTAGAAATTTATGATTATATCTGGTTGGTAAGGAGTGATGTTAGGGGTTGGGTCCGGAATGTTTTCCCCAAACCTCACATACTTGGAAGGTGATTGGATTGGACTGTGGGAGTCAAGTGGGTCAAGCAGACTAGCCTATGTGCTGCTGGGTGGTGGGGCCTGGTCTACGGGGACGGATCGCTGCAGGTGTAGCTAGAAGGGCATATTCTTGCCTCAGCTTCTCCCTCTTTCTTTTCTTTCGTGATGCTGTGAGCGGCCGTGCTCTGCCATACCCTTCCGCCATGACACCATTGCCAGCCAACCCCAAACAGAGACCTCTGAAACTTGGCCTAACGTAAGCACCTTCTCTTTCAAACTGTAGGTGTTGGGTATTATGTCCCAGGATAACTTGTGTGACTAGGACAACCTGTCATGGAGCCTGACACGGGGCCAGTCTTGTGGGGTGAGTCTTTCAAACCCCGTCTTAAGCTGGATATGCGAGAGATGGGAAAAGTTGTGTGGTCCCCAGCCGGTGTCAGAGAATTGGCTGATGGAGAAAACACCACTACAGGAGAGGTGGGTGAGTGCTTCTTACCCTTAGCTGTCATTTCTGTCCCTCCCGGCCCCTGTAGCTCTTAACAATGCTGCTCAGTGTCGCGGTTGCTCGGTGACCTCTTCCAAATTGGCAGATGCCCCGTGGGAGAAGGGAATTCTCAACGTCGCGCTCCCCTTGGTGGGTTTGCTTTCTTTCCTAAGTGTGACGGGCAAGCTCTTTGCTCCGCTGCCAGCTTGACGTCTTCTGCCACTGTTTCCCAGCTCCTCGAATTCTTCTCAGCAGGAAAACTTGACTCTTGCTCCTGACAACTTCCTTCACCTTGGGCCCGTGCGCACCGAACCGGCTTGATCCCAGGCCCTCCTTTCCCACGAGCACTGCGTTAAGATGCTGACAAATGCAGGTTTGGAAAACGTGGATGAGATTCCTTGAACATTTAGAACCGAATTTCTGTGTGCATTTCAGGATAATCCTAATTTCAAAATATCAAATTCTCTGCTTTACTCTGCGAAGAGACACTGAATGTTTCAAGCATTGCTTCTCTTTCTTTCTCAATGAACCAAGGTCACGATTATTTGTACAATAAAGCTCCTCACGTTTTTGTTAATTATATGTTGGTATTTATACTTTTCACTGTTATTATTGAGTTGCGTTTTCTTTGCCACCCACCTGCAGAGAGAATGCGGAATATTATTAGTCCTCGTGCTCACCGAGCCAAAGTCAAGCTCATCAGTGCCAGTTATCACAGTAATCCAACAGTTTTGCTTCCCCGGGCCAAGAACAGCTGTCCCTCCGCAGCATTCACTGGGCACTTCCTAAGAGCTTTGCGTGGTGTTGAGGGCTTTGTGTGTGCTGGTTTCGTCCTTACAAGAGCCCGTGTTAGCCCCGATTGTCAGAGAAAAGGTGTAGACCACCAACAGGTGCCATAACGCCCCTAGTCTCACACCTGTGACGCTAGGAAGCAGGTGTCCACCTCCTGTCAGGCACTGCTCCATGGATCCAACAGGATCCATCTACCATTATCTTTCTAGGTAGTTTTCACCTTCTTCCCTGAATCTCTACACGTGGAGCCCGCACCCAGTGTGCCTTGCCTGCACCACAAGGGAAAAAAGGACTCGTGGATGAAGGCGGGAGGGACTTCTTTTGATTACGGACGGCTTTCCTGCTTCCTCATCTGCTCCCCTCACAGCGCACGGCTTGATTTTGTTTTTGTTTCGGCTTACTTCTTGTTTTTTCAGCTTAACAATTGTTATGTTGATTGCATTAAAAACCAGAAGAGGAGGACATGGGTTCCTGTTTATCTTCGGTGCCCACATCTGCATACGTATCATCTGTCTCTTTCTCCCCGTTTTGAAAGAAACATTTCCCTAGCACAAACTTGGGACTTCAAAGGCTGGTTCTTGAAGTTTGGTAGAATGGCCACATTCCTGCTGGGGCACTGCACTGTGGCATGTCAGGTGACGGTCCAGGGCCCACTCTGAGGGTGGCCTTTGTCCAGGGGCTGGAAGGGCTCAGAGAGCATCCCTTGGGCCACAACATGCGGAGGTGTGTGACAGGGCATGTGCAGTGTGCAAGGTCCGCAACAGGCTGAGGGGGACACAGAAAGGTCAGGGGAGTGATTTGTCCTGGAGTCATGCCCCTGTGTCAGAGAAGGACACGGATGGGTGGATCACCGCACACCCACCGAAGCAGCGCAGAATTATGCTGCAGAAACCCAGGAGATTACTTCCATCACTCCCAAAGGATGACAGAAAGCTGGCAGCAGTGGGCCTGGGGAGTCTCTCAGGCAGAATGCTCAAGAAAAACATGTACTTGTGGGGGCACAATCTTGCAATCCTGTGCTCTGCAGAAAGTGGGTGTCAAGTTCTAGCCCAGCCAGGACAACTTAGTGACTTAGCAAGATCTGCCCCACAATAAACAACAAAAAAGGGCCTGGGAACGTAGCTCGGTGTGAAGGGCCTGGCTTGGTCCTCAGTACCACACACACACACACACACACACACACACACACACACACACAAAGAGGTGCAGAGTAAAATGCATAATTACAACTATAGAGTGTGTGTGTGTACATACATAGTGTGTGTGTGTGTGTGTGTGTGTGTGTGTGTGTGTGTGTGTGTGGCATAGGCACACATGCGTTGGCAGCTGTGAAACGCACACACCTGGGCGTTTGTGTGCACACAGGAACTTGCAGTGTCTCAGGTATTCTTGATGTGGGAACACGAGCATACCCACAAGTTAACAGAGGAAAGGCCCAGTTTCAGGAGGTGTCAGTCCATTCATGGGTGGCCAGCAGTGGAGGAAGAGTGTGGTCGAGGCCTAGCTAGAGAGGAGCTGTTCACCCCACTGCAGGCAGAAAGCACAGTGGGAGAGCACATGTGCTTCTGGGTCATGTCCCAGCGGTCCATGCCTCCTGACCTGGCCACCCAGGAAATCCATGGATTAACCCCAATCACTGACTCACTTTCCAAGCTTGAGGCTTTTGAGAGATCTCGCAGAGACAAATCGTAACACAGGATAAGCATAAAAACCCACCCAGGAAAGCACCACACCTGTCCTAATGGTAACGCAGTATTTTGAAACAGGTGCCGGTTCATGGAAGGGCGAACAGGAGCTTGAGGCTGGGGAGTGATGCCCAGCTCCGGTCTGGGAGGGAGGCCTGGCTTGCAGAGCTGGCTTGGCCAGTCAAGTGGGACCTTGCTGGGCAGTCCACACCCTATGACAGCGACTCCCCTCCTGCTGCTGGGCAGGCCAGCAGCCTGCAGAGTCTCCCCCTCCTCTCTGCTCCATCCTGGTTCTCCCTTTCCTGTGCCCCGAACTTGGCCCAACATTATCTCTCCACAGCCTCCACTACTGCTGACCAGACAGGTGGTATTTCATTCCCTTTACAGGACCCTTCCACTCGCGCGCCTGGGTGAGGGAACCTGTGGGAACTCGTCACGTCCCTGGGGATTCAGCTTGTCCGTTTACCGTATCCATGCCTCCCCAGAAAAGGCCACTATCATTTGGAGTTTTATTTTCATCTTAGAAACTCAGAGAAGGTTGGGGCTTTGCTCATTGAAATTCCTATTTCAGAACCCTAGTTTCTTTCCTACACATGACGGTGGGGATCTGGGTACTCCCGACGAGGTAGCGAGACGCAGGCACAGTAGAGGGTCAGACAAGCACCTGAACCAAGCACACATCTTCCTGACTCTTGCGTCTCGCTCACACGCACTGAATGCGTTGCCGGAGTAGCTGGATGCAGGAGGCAAGGTGCCCGGGTGCACACGCACACGTGTGCGTCTGTAAGAGTGCGTGTGCGTGCGCTTGCTCTTTTGCACACGTGATCAGTGTGATATCCGAGTTTCCAGTCAGTGTCACTTTCTGCATGCGCCTAGTAGTCTGCTGAGGCCACCGAGACACAATCCTACAGACTGAGTGGCTATGACAACAGACGTTTGGTGATGGCTCAGATCTAAAATTTCCCCCGAAGTCTTTTTCAGACATGGGGCTTCGGGAGGTGACTGGGTCACGGAGGGGCTATGCTTATGGGCGGATTAGTGCACTGACAAGGTTAGTAGTCAAACGTGCTGTTAGGAGGCGGGTCGCTGGGGGTGTGACCTGGAAGGGTGCGTTCTTGTCCCCAGCCCCTCCCCTCCCTGTGGCCTTCCTGGCTGCCGTGTGTGCTGCCATCGTCTCCTTCCTGACTCGGAGACAGCAGACCGTGGACTGAGCCCTCTGAAGCTGTGAGCCTCATACATGCCTCCTCCTTAAAGGCGTGGGTGTCAGGTGTTTTGTGGCAGCGGTGCTGAAGTGACTAACACCAGACTCTTCCCTTGCTGTCCTGGAGCCCGGAAGTCCTCACTCAGTAAGCCAGCGGATCCAGTTCCTACCGAGGGTGTCCCCCCCTAGATTGCGGATGGCCACCTGGCGCTGCTCTTGCGTGGCCCCTTCTGCATGGGTTTGGAGGGAGATCGGGCTCTCTGTTGTCTGCTCCTGTAAGGACACTAATTCCCCTGGACCAGGTCCACCCCTAGGATCTCATGCACTCTCGGTTGTTGTCTCGCTGTCCCCAATGAGTGCTTCTTGGGGGACAGCTCAGACCCAGTGTATCAGGCCAGCCGAGAGCACTTCTGAAGCAAAATCGGGACCTGGGGGTGTTGGCCTGAAGGCCTCAGGGCTGGAGGAAGAGAGGGGACAGGATGGAGTGGGTAGGAGCGAGGGGAAGCCTGGGACGCCTTCACCTGGGCCCGACTGAAGAGGCACTTCCGCTTTGTCACTCTCCAGGCCATTGGGAAGGCTGGCCTCTGCCCCCTTAGGATTCACTCTCCAGCAGCTGCAAGTCCTCGAGCCACACAGCGGATGCCTGATTCTGGACACCATCAGGGAAGGCGAAGACCATGGAACACAGGCATCCCTGGAGGAGTGAGCCGGGCCTGGCGGCTCAGGCCGGTCATCCGCGCGCTCTGGGAGGCTGAGGCACAATGACTGCGAGTATGAGCCACATCTGAATGATTTAGTGACCGAAACAGGTCCTGCTTAAAACAAATAAAAAATAGAAAATGGGCTGGGGTGTGTTAATAACTCGTTGTGAAGGCCTGAGGTTGAGAGAGAGAGAGAGAGAGAGAGAGAGAGAGAGAGAGAGAGAGAAACAAAGGAGAGGGTTGGTGGGACCCGACAGAGTAGGCATCAGTCCTCCCCCTCACCTGGGGGTATCCAGGTCCCCTGCCTTCTAGGGCTTTCCCAGGGGCAACCCCATCATCCATATCCATCACAGTGGTTTATGATAGTAATTATGTTTATCCTTTATTTGGCTAAAACTAATGAACCCATGATAAACACCTCAGCATTTTCTCTCCTGTTGAATAATGAATATTAATTAACCTGTCAGGGAAGGCCTGGCAAGCAGCGCCAAATACAGCAAGGCTTGCCTGCGTGTCCCTGGTGGGTGGGCCACGCCACTCGGAGCAGAGAGCCTGTTGGAGGCCTGTGGGGAGCCACAGGGGCTCCGGCGCCGGTGCCCGGGCGGAGCGACCAGGGGCTGGGTTCTGCCTGGAGCTTGAGCCCCCCGCTGCCCGGCACACCTCGCAGCAGCCGCACTGGAAAGGGTGAGCTTGGCAGCGCTGCGGGTGAGCACCCAAGCCAGGCCCCGGGCCGCCCCTCACCGTCTCTGTGACGTACGGCAGTTCTGCGGCTGTGACGGAGCCAGCCATCAGGGCTGGGATGTGTAAGGAGGAGCTATCCTTGCCCGGCCCGGTGGCTCAGGCCTGTAATCCCAGCGCTCTGGGCTGCCGAGGCAGGATCGCAAGTTCAAGCCCTGGGTGAGTAACTTCGGGACTTGGCAAGAATCCGTCTCCAAAGGAAAAATTTAAATGGTTGGAAAGGTAGCTCCCCGTGAAAGCCTTGGGTTCAACCCCCAGGACCACAGAACGAAGGAAGGAAAGAAAAGATACAAAGAAACAGCGAGCTGTGGCTCAGCCTTAGGCTCTGTGTGACCCCAGCGCTGTCCCTGGGGGCGAGGGGTCCACTCTCAGCTTCAGCGGTGGCCTTTGTCACAGCCAGATCTGTCCCGGACAAGCAAGGGTGGCCTGACCCCGGCCATAGGGGCCAGTGCCACGGAGAAGCACCCGCCACCTGGCTTCTTTGTAAGACTTCGGAAAACTCTCAGATACAAAAGGGACCCCGCCTGCGGGGAACAGCAGGAAATGAAACGGTTTCATATTGTGTATCAGGCTTTTTTTTTTTAATTAAATGAATCAGGACTTAATGAGACCCTGAGAGGAAGTGACTAAGATGTTAACTTCTGTCCTCACGGGAAAGACTGGCCCCCTCCCTCGCCCGTCACCCAGAAGGCCTTCCACACCCTTGCCCAGCCAGGGCTCCAGGGACCCCACAGAGCCAGGCTGGTGCATGGGGCTGCCTCTCTGCCACTTCCGGGAGCCCTGCTGGGGGAATGCCACACTCAGGGACCCCAGTACCAGCCAGGGCTGGGCTGGGTCCATCCTTCCGTTTCGCCAAAGGGTCACCTGGGGCCACCCAGCTCCGAGGGTTAGACCTGGCAGCCCAGACCCAAGTGAGCTCTGCCCGCTGCGCTGTGGGGACCCGCTCTGCGGTGTGACAGGAATTGCACTGGACGGTAAAGAGGAGAGGGGGGTGTTGGGGAGACAGAGGAGAGGGGAGAGGGAGGAAGGCAGAAAGGGAGGAAGGCGGTTAGTCCTGCGCACCTGGGCCCCACCACCTCGCCCAGCTCGATTCTCTCTAACTGCCTATCACAAGGAGGGAAGAAAACACGGAGAGAGAGATGTGGCCGGGCACGTAGCCCACGGCAAAAGCCCTGGGCTCAATCCTGAGCCCTGCAAAGAAAAAGTTGTGTTCTGCAGCTCTCAGAGGGACACCTGCTGCCGTCAGCCTCTTCGCGCTGCTGTGGAGAAACAGCCACGGACTCCTCCGGTTTGGGGACAGGGACCTTTCAGTCGCCTAGGCTGGGTTCTAAGTGCCGTGGCTAGGCTAGTCTCAAACGTGTGATCCTCCTGCCCCAGCCTCGCAGACTGCCGGTACGGTAGGCCCACGCCAGCAGACGGGGTCCCCAGTGCATTTTAATGGGTGATGGGAGTTGGTGGAGAGAGTCTGCTCGGCACTAATCTCTGGCAAAATCTCGCTTCCCAGGACCGGGTGTATTGAACGCTTGCGGCTGAGGCATGGGGGTGGATAGAACGAATCAGGGGTTTGGGATGTTGAAGGGATCGGGGGAGCCCCACAGTTGCAGGGGAGACAGCACCACAGGCATGATCAGGGGGGTGGAGACACCCCCAGATTGAGGCTCGTGGGTGGCTAATTGCTGTGCATGGAGTAGCCCAGACTGCCTCTGATCTGCCCTGTCTTGGCCTGAACCCGGATCCTGTCTCTGCTGCCCCTTCCCTGAAAGCATGGCAGGGGGTGGGGACAGAGTTCTCACTGCTGTTTCCAATCTCACCGGACAGGGAGGAGTCACTGGCCAGAGAGACCGGAAGTCAGGCCCCGGGGGCTCCTTCCCAGGCCATCTTCTACCCTTCTGTCCTGAATTCTCCACCCCTTCTCTCTCTTTCTTCTTGACTCTTTATTTATTTATTTATTTATTGTGGCACTGAGATCGAATCGGTGCCCTTTGATCTGAGCTACATTCCCAGCCTTAAAATTTTTTTCTTTTTTTAAATTTCGAGACAGAGTCCAGCTGAGTCATCCAGGCTGGGCTTGAGCCTGCAGTCCTGCCTCAGCACACCAGAATGCTGGGATTATGGATCTGCAGCTCTAGCCTGGCTCAAAGTCTTTTAAAAACCCCCTGCTAGCATCACCGTTCCCTCCCTGTCCCGGGTGGAGAGGGAACAGATGCTCTGAGGATCGTGGTGTGCTGCCTCACCATCCAGGCAGCCTCTAGACCGGGGATCGAGTCCAAGTTCTTTGTTCTGAAGGACACCATCAGCCCCTCTAATTTTTTACTTTGAGACAGAATTTCACTAAGACAAGTTGCTCCTCTAGGTTCAAACTTGTGATCCTCCTGCCTCAGCCTCCTGGAGTGCTGGAATTACCAGCCTACGACACTGGGCAGAGCATAAAACTCTCTTTATGTTGCCTTTTTGGCACGTTTTTTCGTGGATTCCAGGCTGTGGTGAAGAAGTACCACCAACCGGGTGACTGAAACAGCAGGAATGTGCCCCCGCACAGCGCCAGAGACCAGAGTTCAGTATGGAGGTTGGGGAGCAGAATGGTTCCTCCCGAGGCTGCAAGGGAGAGTCGGACCCAGGCCTCGCCCTGC
The DNA here is from genome assembly GCA_004027205.1 of Ctenodactylus gundi. Taxonomy (NCBI): domain Eukaryota; kingdom Metazoa; phylum Chordata; class Mammalia; order Rodentia; family Ctenodactylidae; genus Ctenodactylus; species Ctenodactylus gundi. Next base: position 48,400 of record PVKB01006267.1, on the reverse strand, counting down.
GGCTCCCTGCGGCCTGTCTCTGGAGTTCCTGGGCTCGTCACCGCCCCACCCATCTCTGCCCTTCCCTTTCCTGGCCACCTTCTGGCCTGCCTTCCCGTCGCCGCCCCTCTGCACGTGTGTGCCTCTGTGTTTGGGTTCCCGTACCTAGCGGGACCAGTCGGTCGTACTGGAGCAGAACTCCCACTACAGCCTAATCACTCCTATAAAGCCTTGCTTTCAGGTAAGTTCACGTTCTGAAGTAATATTTTTCCCTTTCTTTGGGGACAAAATGAAACTCCTACCGAACTTGCGTCGGACTTCCGTAGGATGGGACTTCTGCCCCATTGTGCAGTAAAAAATCGCAGAAGTGGTTAAATGTCCTGGGGAAACGGTGCGCCCTCCATAAGTCCTCTTGGTAGAAAATCGCCGGCTCTGTAGCCTGTCATCTTGATGGACATTTATAAGCTCCTCCCACATGACGTGCATCCTTAGGCTCCTCCCACGTGAGGAGCATCCGTAGACTCCTCCCATGCACCTCTGCAGGGTCCCTCAGAAGAGAGACAGGGATTCAGGAGAGAAGGGAGCTGCAGAGAGCGGAGTCTTCCCCCTGCTGGCTTTGTCTTGTTTTTCGTCCTGTGGTAGGTCCGGGGGAATGAGCGTTCAATACCACGCTCTGCCAGATTGCCCAGGGAACTACAGACTTTGCATATAGCAGCACAGAGCCAACCAAAAGCAATCATGGCAATTATAGCACCTTCGCACTTGCTTCCTGGTGGGAAATGGCCCGGGACTGATGTGTTTGTGGGGAACACTGTCCCACATCCTCCCGGGGGTGCTCGTGGGCGGCGATGCACGCATCAGATCAGGTGCAGCGGAGCAGGGTCTAGGCAGCTTGCGGGTGTCACTATGGGCTCCCCAGGGAGAGAGAGCTTAGGAAGGGCAAACAGGGACAGAGATGGGGACGAGCCCCCAGGAAATACAATGTCCCTACAAAGGTCTGTGGGGACCCTGGGGTATGCATGGGGCCTGGTGTGCCAGTAAGGGTTCTCTAGAGCAAGAGAAAAGGACGTGTATATGTGAAATTATGGAAGGGGATTTGTCAGATGGGCTCACAGGATCAGAGGCGGGAGAGTCCGCAGTGGCTGCTCAGATGCAAAGACGGAAGCCACAGGACAAGATGGGAAAGGACGCAGCAGCGTCGGTGTTGAGGGTCTGGACGTTTCCTCTGGAAAGGCGGCTAGTCCGCACTGGCCACGGGTGCCCAGCGGGGAAGGGAAGGCTGCAGCTCTCCGTAGAGGGGCACGCTTCTTTCCCCTTTCCTCTTCACTTAGTGAAGCCATAAGCTGATTGGTTGGTGCCAGCCACATCTGGGGTAGGTCTCTGTACCTCAGTTTGCTGGCCTACACACCCACTATCCACAGACACACCCAGAATTGTGCCTTCCTGACCTGCTAGGTGGTACTTACTCTCAGCAAGTGGACACAGCCCGGTGAACAGTCATGCTTGCAAAGAAGGAAGGTCCAACTCCCTGGCCAGCGCCTTCGTTCCAAGGGCCTGTCCTCCCTCCTGAGGCCCGGGGTGCAGAGATCAGGGAGATGTGCAGGAGGCTGGTCTCACAGCCCGGTGGGTCCTGACCCCATCGCGGCTCCCACGCACCCCTTGGCTGTGTTACTCAACACAGCTGTCTCACTGCGCTTCTCTGTGATGTGGAGATGCTACAGAGACCTGAAATTAAAGGAGAGAGACAAAAATGTACAGCAGACGGTGGCAGGAGAAGCTCCTGCTGTGAGTGGCACATAGGTGACAGGTGTCTGTGCTGGGGGTGGCACACAGCTGGGGAGCTGGATGCCAGGCACCGCAGTCCTCAGGGCACTTCCGAGCCTGTGGAGCCTGAGACGTCTACCCCGTGCTGTGGCCTCTGGGCAGACAAAGCCTGATTTGAGATTCTGGAGGTGTTTTGACAATAACAACACACACACACACACACACACACACACGCACACGCACACACACACACACATCAAACCACATTTATTGCCCCCTCCGGCGAGGGCTACAGTGAAATCTCTGCGTTCTTAGAATCAAGCTGGCTATTTTTGCCCCAGATCATCTTCCCCATATGGCTGCGACTCTCCTGTGTGTGCAGGGTTTCAATCTAACTCAAGGCACCTTGGAGGGAAGTTTTGGATTAAGCAGCATCTCCTATGGGAAGGGACGTGGCCGTCTGCTTTGAGTGTGCATGGCTAATGTCCTGTCGTTGTAAATTAGGGCACAAATTGCTTCAGGAATACTGATGTGTCATGAATTCTGGAGTTGCCAGGGAGAGAAGTGGAGTTGCTTTGTGAAGGAGACCCCAGCGGGAAACATACAGGCTACCGGGCTAGTCCGTTCGCCTCTTGGGCCAGACATGACCGAAAGGCCTTCTGGGCAGTTAGACTGAATGAATGACCACGGGGCTACACAGAGCATTCTGAAGCCCACTCCCTTCAAAAGAGCGTGCGCACTTCTGCAAGTGTGGCCACTCTGTGGGTCTCTAAATCATAACTTTAAAAACAAAAGACGTGTGCCTCAATACCAACCTAGCACAAACCCATGTGGTAGAGTGCGCCTCACTCCTCAGTCACTGAGGAAACCAGGACAACGGCCGTAAGGACTCAAGTAGCACTTGAGAAGAGCTGTCCAGGAATCCAGCTCACGTGCCGCAGGAGATCGAAAGCTCTGCTTTTGCGGCATGGGATGCACACGAGATTCTACACGTGGGCGTTGCTCCCCAGAGGCTGATGGAGGCCAGAGCCCAGTGTCCGCATGGGCTGCTCTGTCCTTGGTGCTGTCCACCACCGCAGCACCGCTATGTACCCAGACTGGGTCACAGGGGAGCCACTGTCACCTGTATCCAGAGCCACCCTCCACAGCTCACCTGACGCTGTAAGCTCCACCTCCTGTGAGATCAGCAGCAGCATTCGATTCTCATGGGAGCAGGGGCCCTACTGTGAGCTGGGTGTGGGCGGGCTCTCGGGTGCATGCTCCTTATGAGAATCTGAGGCCTGATGACCTGAGGTGGAGCTTAGACAGTAATGCGAGTGCTGGGGAGTGGCTGCAAATACAGATTTAATATTAGCAGGAGGCTTGACTGTACAGAGACCGTAATAAATCATTCGCAGACTCCCATCAAAACCCTATCAGTGAGTGGCAAGTGACAGTAAAGCCGCACCTGGCAGCTGACTTTATGATGGCAAATCAGTCGATATACTTCAATTACACAGCTGCATCTGGTATGGGCTGCAAGTCAGAGCCCTACACGTATTTCCGCCCACGCACGGCCCACTTGGAGCTCCCTCCGATTCTGTGTTCTGGCGAGTCGCATAATGAGGTCGTTATCTACTACAGTGTGATAATAATAGAAGTAAAGTGACCGATAAACATAATGTGCTTGAGTCATCCCGAGAATCTCCAGGCCCTAAAAAAAAAAAGCCAAGGCTGTCTTCCAGGAAGCCAGTCCCTGGTGCCCAAAGGTGGGGGCTGTGGCTTTGCCCAAGGAAAACCTTTCCTGTGGGAGGTGGAGGGAGGTGGCCATCAGCACAGACTGTACTGGAGACGTGTTATGAGTACTAACCCAGGCCACGAGGCAGGGAATGTCGTTAAAGGCCTGTCTTAGTGACTTTTCGTTGCTGTGACTCAATACCCGACATCCACAAATTTAGGGGAGCAAAGGTTTATGTTAGCTCACGGTTTCAGAAGGTCACAGTCCATTCAGGGGCGGCCGGCAACAATGGAAGTACATGGCAGGGGCAGAGGTGGAGGCGGCTTCTCACGACATCACACACAGGAAGCCGAGTCAAGGCGAGTTGAGATTTGTCCTCCAAGGAAGGGAGGAAGCAGCTTATACATCCTTCCAGGTCTCCTCCCAGTGACCAGCCCCTCCTGAGTCCAGGTGTGGAGGGAGTGATAAATTCCCACTACACGCCTACAATCCAACGTACACACCAATAATCCAATTCACATGCTTATAATCCACCTCTCCAGACTAGACCCAAGTCTCCAACAGCACATGGGTCCATAGACAATCTATGACATTCAAATATATGAGTCTTTGGGGGACACTCCAGATCCAGACCACAATGTGGCTGGTAGGTTTTGAAGGGGAGCAAAGTTCCCATTGCGACTGTTAATGCATTAAACACTTGTTTAAAAAAATTCCATCCCTATAACCAGCTGTCAGTCATACACCAGAACCTCAGCAACCCTCCAGACGTCTCTTCATTCTGTTCCAGTCCCGAAGACGCCCCTCAACAGGCCGCCCCTCGCCGTCCTGACTGTCACATCTTAGGTTAGCTTGCCTGATTTGGGTTGTCGGGAAAACGGAATCCCGCAGGATGCGCCCTTCTGGGCCTGGCTGCTTCCCTGAGGCTTGGTCCTCACAAGGGCTGCCCAGGCGGTGGGCGGTGCTGGACTGTGTTTACTCTTGGTTGGAGCCTGCTGAGATCATTTTACTGCTGTAGGGCTTGGGGAAGCTCTTGGGGCCAGTCCACTACAGATTGTGGGAGCACGCACGTTCTAGTTTACGTCTGCAGGGGGAACTGTGTGAATTTGGGGGAAATGGCTCAGAATGGACCCCTGAGAAACGAGCACATTCCATCAACTCTCATTACTCACGGCAGCGAGGTCCCCCGGGTCAGCGCAGGCACCGGGATAGCAAGTCTCCAGTTCTGGCTCCTAGGGGAAATGGGGGCCACGCTCCGTGGGCCTCCTGTCCCGACATTCCAGTCAGCAGATCCAGCCGGAGCCTCATCTGAGTGAATTTCTGCTTCAAGACACCCGACCTGATGTATGTTGTTGGTTCATTGACACGGGCCTCCCTGGTAACAGCACAGCAGTAACTCGCGCCTGAGGGCAACTGCCTGAACTTGTGTTTTCTGTGTAAGGTGCATCGCAGCCACCTTGGGTCTGGGACACAGGGCAGCTGCTCAGCTCTGTGCTGAAGGGCATCTGTTTGGTTTTTTCCTCTCAGTTGAAGTTTCACACACACTGTGAAAGAGAGTGCAAGGGCTGGTATGTCATACGCTATCAGTGTCCTACCCCATGCTGAGGCTCAGGCCCTGGTGGGCGGGAGAAGGCCTGGCCTCACCAGCCCCTGCAGGAAGGGGATGTCTAGCACCTCACCACACCCTGCGTCTAAAGCACGGATGAAAGCAAGTATGAAGGGGGGGTCTACTGTCGCGGCTTCTTCACCAGCCAGACACTCCACGGTCCAGGGCAAACACTTCTGCGTGGAGGGGAGTTCCGGGCTTTTATTTGCAAGCTGTAGCCCAAAGGCAGAATCACCCTGTTCTCCCTTCAGCAGGGGTGCTCTGGTCAAGGTCCCCATGATTTCCTGCTACGTACGTGTCCAACAGTGATGGTGACGATGTCATGAGTGTTGAGTCTAGAGTTATAGATACACTTTAGTGGGTGGGCCCACGTGCAAGCATGGTATTGCGGTTTGGATCTGGAATGCCCTCCAAAAGTTATTTGGATGTTTGGATTATCTCTGGAACCATGTGCTGTTAGGAGATGGGGCCTGGTCTGGAGAGGTGCATCATGGGTGTGTGGTGGATTGGATTATAGATTACTGGTGTGTGGTGGGGGGCTTAAACCTGGAGAGGGTGGAGCCCTGAGACTGGGCACAGGAAGGGTGGATCACTGGGACAGGACCTGGAAGGACAACTGCCATTTCCTCCCTGCCTCCGGGACTTGACCTGACTTGGCTTCCTGCCCTCCAGGCTTGAGGAGCTGCCTCCACCTTTGTCCTGTGCTTCCACTCTTGCTGGCTGCCCGTGGATGGACTCTGACCTTCAGAAACTGTGAGCCAAAAAATGAAACTTTGTCTCCCCAGATTTGCATATGTCGGGTATTAAATCACAGTGATGGAAAAATAACTAAGACACAAGGAATCTGCCAATGGTCAGGGGACCATCACAGGCATACTCGAGTTTTGCAGACACCGACGGACAATTTTTCAAAGTCCTTGTACAAGTGTCACTTCTGAGAAATGAGTAGGTGAAACAATGTCTCACAGGGCGTCCCCAAACTGTGTTCCCATCTCTCTTCCTGTGTGTGGTGACCTTTGGGACACCATGTATGTTGAATTTAGTACTTGTGTAATTTTTCTCATGGTGCTAGTTTTACTTCAAACATTTGCGCCAAGATAATATGAGAAGTTACAAATCTGCTTCAAATACTGTGGCAACTGAGCCCTGAGCAGATAAATTTTCATACTATATGATATGAGATATATTTTATGTGGGCAGTGACCTTTCCGTATTTAAAGACCAGTCTGGTTAAGTTGGCATGTGAGAATCCGGCTGTCTTGGCTGCTTTCGTCCTGGTCTGTTTAGTCTTCATGGTGGGGCCAGTTTTACAGCAGTGGCTGGCACGTGCGGTTCCCTCCTCCCTGATTTGGCCAAGCACCCTGTCATGGGCCAGCCGAGTATTCCCTGCTGTAAGTGCCTGTTGACACTGCTGTCCCTTTCTCTGTCAGGTTGTTTTGTTAAATTGGTTTGTAAAATTTAGTTATATCTTCTGGCATGCATCCTTGGAAAAATGTATGCATTGTAAATGTATTTCCCGACTCAGCAGTCTGCTTACCTAAAAGACTGTCCGGTATGGTTTGGATCTGGAACGGGCCCCAAAAGCCTCATGTGTTTGGGAAGTAATTTAATCAGGGAGTTAATTATTATATCAGGGCATTAATCCACTTCCTGTACTACTCAGGGGTGGGGCTGATTGGAAAGGGGCCATCACTGGGGCACGACCCGGAAGGGGCGGAGCACCGCAGCATGACCTGGAAGCACAAAACTCTCTCATCAGCTCCATCTCTTGACCCTCTACTTCCTGTTGCGATGCTCTGAGCAGCTTCTCTCTGGCTGGGCTTCTGTCAGGCCCTTCCACTGCTGCAAGTCACTGGGGAATAGACGGGGCCCTCCCAAAGCAGTGAGCTAAAATAGCTTTCCCTCCCTGAGTTGTGGGTGTTGGGTAATGTGTTTTAGCAAAGAAAAGTAACTCAGTTTCTTTCCATGAATGGGCATTTTTAACCTTAATCCTCCACATTAGGGCGTGTGTATGAATATGTGGTACTGGGAGCCTTTACACTAAGATGCACCTCCGGCCCTTTTGACTTTTTGAGACAAGTTCTCACGAAATCACTGAATTGCCTAGTCTGGACTTGAACTCACAACTAGCTCTTGTGCCTCAGCCTCCCAGGGTGCCAGGACTACTGAAGCGTGCCATGCCCCGCTCATGTGATCCAATTTATCACATTTTCCTTGTATGTTTAAGCCTTTTTGTATGGTGCTATCGACTGAACCCAGGGCCTTTGCGCTGACCTCCATCTCCAGACCTGTTTATTTTTTAAATTTTGAAGACAAGATCTCATTCAGTTGCCCAGAATGAGTTCAGATTTGGGCTCCTCCTCCCTCACCCTCCCTAGCTCTGGGATTGCAATTGTGAGTCAGAATGCCTGGCATTCTGTGTCCTTAAGTTCACTAAGAATTTATATGCTTTCTTCCAAAAATCTTTATTATTTTTCCTGAGACGTTTAGGTCTCTTCCACATCTGGAATCGGCTTCCTAGCATAGTGTGAGGTAGAGATGGGACCCGTTTTTCCCCCTTGTGGTGCCAAGCTGACTGAACCTCCTCCTTTCTTAACTTCCCTCCCAGGTCAATTAAAGAAATTCAACTCACGAATTAACATCTTCCTTTGAAAAATAGCCCTGCCACAGCCACAGCCACCAGGGACTTCACAGGGAAATTACTTTAAGATGTTACGGGTAAAATAAAGCTAATCTTGTACAAAATCCTCCAAACAATAGAAAAAGAGGAAGATGCTTCCTTGTCAATTTAGGGGACCAGAGTAGTTTTGAGACAGATCTGGGAAGAACATTTTAAGAAAGAACTGTTGATGCTCAGCCTTCTTCAGTATGGATGGAGAAACCCCAGACCAAGCAACACCCCATTGACTTTAGAAACCCACGGTGGAGGATGGTGGGTTAACCACATTGGGTTTTATCTCATGAAGGCGACATTTAAAAATCCAGTTGCTAACATTTACTACATTTGTGGGAATAGAGATGCTCTCACATCCTCAAGTCAATAGATACAGAAAAGGCACTTGACCAGTTCAGCGCCTTCCTCTGGGGCACCCAGCAGGCTGGGGAGGGAAGGGCGCATCTGCGTCTGACAAGAAGGACCTCCTCCGGCAAACATCAGCCCCGTGGTGGTGACACGCCCAGAGTTTCTCCAGATGTGAGAGGGGACACGATTCTTGGGGTGTTCTAGCTGTCCGGCAGTCCCCAAAATTTTGGGGACCGAGGACTGGCTTCACGGAAGATGCTTTTTTCGCATATGGAATGAGGAAGATGGAGTTAACACCCTCACCCCAGCTCCAGCTCAGATCAGCAAGCATTGGGTTCTCACAAGGAGCGCGCAAGCTGGATCCCTCACCGGCCCAGCTCCCCCTAGGGTTTTTGTTCCTGTGAGGACCTACTGCTGCTGCTGACCTCACGGGAGGCGGAGCTCAGGTGGTCACAAGAGCCCTGAGGAGCGGCCTCAATACAGGTGGGCTGTGCACACTGGCCCTCCGCTCACCTCCTGCTGTGCCGCTCAAGCCAGGACAAGGTGGGGGACCCCTTCTTAAAGCAGCAGGTCTTTAAGGTAATTACAGACTTAATTCTTCTTTCAATTCGGTCAGTTTTTGCGGCAGTCTCAGAGCTTTGTCGTCAGGAGCGTACGCTCTAAGGATGTTATTTGTTTCTTAGTAAATCGCCCTTTTAATTTTGTGTTGTGCCCGTATTTATTCCTGGTATAATTCTCCTCCTTGGGACTGCTGCTGCGTCTCGCGCTAATAGACCCACTCCAGCTTTATTTTGATTATTGTCTGCACGGAACATAATTTTCTACCATTTTGCTTTTCCCCTTCTTTCTTTATTATTTTTGTAACAACTTTATAGAGGCGCAATTCACATGCCATAAACGCACTCATTTAGAGTGTCCAACTCGGTGGTTTTTAGTACATCGGCCGAGTTGCGCACCCACTCCTCGCCCTAATACTGTCATCGACGCAGAAGGGAGCCCTGGTCCACGCAGCTGCTTCCCGGCTCGCCGTCCCCCTCTTTCCTTCCCATTCTCCACCTGGCCTTGGGCAACCTCTAATCCTTCTGTCTCTGCAGATTTGTCTTTTCTGGGCATTGCCTACAGATGGAGCCACACGATACCCACTCCCCGGTGCCTGGCATCGTTTGCTCCCGTGATGTAACATTTCCAAGGTTAATAATATATTACTGCGCGTATCCATCCTTCATTTCTTTTTATTACTGGACAGGTGCAACGTGACTAGTGGTTTCGTTCATTGGCTGAAGGACGTTTGGGAGGCCTCTCTGCTGTAGCCAATGATGGTGCTACCCATATTTGTGGGGTTTTTTCTAGACATGTCTTTGCCGTTCTCTTGCGTGTAGACTGAGGAGTGGGGTCCCGGATCATACGGCAGCTGTAAGCTTAATGTTCTGAGGACCTGTCAGATCATTTCCCAAAGTGTCTGCACAATCCCATCCTCACCCACAGCATGGGACTGTCGGGGTTTCCTCGTATCCTCTCCAAAATCTGCTTCTAATTTTTTTTTTTTTGAGACAGGATCTCACCCTGTAGTCCAGGCTGCTCCTTGACTCACTCTGTAGGCGAGGCCGGCCTCGAACTCGCGGCAATCCTCTTGCCTCAGCCTCCCGAATGCTGGGATGACAAGCACATGCCACCGTGCCTGGATTATCCAACATTTGCTCAAATGTGGGCCAACCCAGGGGACGGCAGACGGCCTCGATGTGTATCCCTCGTCGCCCCGAGGTCAGGCGTCGTTCATGGAAGTACTACGTACTCGTTTGCGTGGCTCCTTTGGAGAAATGGCTGTGCAGACTCTGTCCATTCTGAATTGGGCGTCTTTTTATTATTGGGTCATGATTTCTTTGTACATTCCAGATGTGGGCCCCTGTCAAAGAAAAGCCACGCACATCTAGACATTAATAAGAAATGGCTTTATTAATTTTGCAAGGTGGGAAGATAAAAGAAGGAAGAGATATTGCAGGAGGAAAAATGCTCTGACTATAAAATATTAAGGCACCTTCAGCAAGAAGGGGTTTCCTTCAGGGAGGGCAAGAAGCAAGCTGAAACATTCTAGGGGCGGAGGGTAAGGAGCCGAGGGCGTGATTGGGCAATTGGTCTTGAAGTAGTTTTCTCTGGGGTCAGCAAGTGCCCCAGGGGGGTTTCTGTGTCCTACTGCTCGTTTAAAGCCGGTAGTGACCCAGGAGCCAGGGCTGGTGGGGAGGCAAGAAGCCAAAGTCCAGTCTAGTTCACAAACGAAAACATCCAGGGGGGTCAGTGCCAACAGACAGCTCTGTTAGCCGTGCTCTCAAGCAAGAAGGGCCACCTGCCACGTGTGCGCTTAGCCGTGACACAGGTAGACGAGGGGGTGATCTTCGTTTCTTGTCTAAATCACGGGAGGAAGGGCAGCGCTCTGCAGGGCCACCACCCGTGGGGCCTGGGGGCCATCGCTGCCTCTCCTCAGCCTGGGCACAGGCACACGCCAATAATGTCATCCCGTCACACACCAGATCCATAAAGATTTCTCTCATCCTATGGATTTTTTTTCTCTGCTTGCTAGATGATGTTCTTTGAAGAGATTTTAACTTTGATGAAGATCCTTTTATCTGTTTTGTTTTTTCTTTCATTTCTTGTGTTTCTGGTGACATTGTTAAAAAAAAAAATCCTGAGTTGCGGTCGTGGAAGGAACACCTGCTTTCTTTCAAGAGTTTTATAGCCTAGCTCTCCCACATGGGGCTTTGGTGCCCCTGAGCTGACGTGCATTGTGGGGGGCTACTGCACCCATCACAGGGAGACGGGTGGCCGCTCCCCCCGCCCTGTGGGACGGCTGCTCCTCCCCACTTTGGCTTGTGTGAGGGCCTTGTGGAAACTCAACTGACTGGAAACGGGATGGCTCAGCTGTGGATTCTGCGCCCGCGCCCTTGACCTGTGTATCCGTTGTCATTTCAGTACCACTTTGTCTTCATTAACTTGGTTGCAGGTTTTGACATCTGGAGGCCTGTGTTTTCTTACTCTGTTCCACTTGGAGTGATATTTTTGGTGCCTCCTGGGTCCCTTGAATTCCCATGTGAGTTCTGGAACCACTTTGTCAATTTTTCCCAAAGAAATCAGCTGGGATTTTGAGCAGGGTTGCACTGAATCTGTGGGTCCACTGTGGCAGGGGTGGGGAGAATGGTATGGTTTAGACACGGCTGAATTATGCCCCCTCAAGGTTTGGTATGTTTGGAGTTTGGTTTCCAATGTGGTATGAAAAAGGGAGTGGGGCTGGTAAGAGGTGGATGTATCAGACATAGAAAATCCTATCACGGGGACCAAACACCCGAGAACCACAACTTTCAGTGGACTCAGCCCATGGTTGGCTGGCTCCGGGGCAGAACCCCATGATGGACAGGCCTGGACTGGACAGTTGTGCACTGTTTCGTAGCCAGGAAGCAGAGAGGAATGGGACAAGAGCAGACCCTTTCAGCTCACACCCCCTGTGATCACCTCCTCCAGCTGACCCCTGCCTCCCAATAGCGCATTCAACCACGGACGGATCCACTGGTGAGAATAGACGTGTATGACGCAGTCACGTTCAAAAGCCCAACCTCTGAACACATGAGACTTTGGGAGGGGGGTCATTTTCGATCTAAAACATCTCATGGGGCCCGGTAGAAGGTCTTTAGATCTTCTCATGAGCATGGCCCTCAGACTTGGGCTCTTCTGGGTTGCTGAATAGTTCTCATGACAGCAAGCTGTTACCAAACCCTGGGCCTGACTCCTGAGGTGTCTGGCTTCTTGTCCCGCAGTGTGGCCTCTTCTGTGACATGCCCCCTCCCCTCTGCGTTGCCATCTTCTGTGTGGAGAGACAGACAAGGGAGCGCTGCATAGCTCGCACCTTGCCAGTCGTATCTCAGCCTCCAAAGTTGGTTGCTAAAAAACCTTCTTTTCAAGTACCCAGCCTCAGATGTTCCACTGTAGTAATAACAAGAGGACTCGTACAGGGAGTAGTGCCATCCTAAAAACAAAATTAAGTCTCTCCATCCACGAACATGTGAGTCTTTGTATTTATTTCTGGTTTCCTACAACAATGTTCTAAAGTTTCAAGAGTCCAACTTGTTCGTCTTGTTCCATAAATCTACTCTGAAGCATTTTATTCCTGTTGGTCTGACTGTAAATGAGATTGTTTTCTTAGTTTAATTTTTGATGTTTTAATTGCTGCCGTATAAAATACAATTGATTCAGGATATTGATTTTCTTATATCCTGCAGCACTTCTGAACTGATTTATTAGTTCTAATAAATTTTCATTGTATGCCTTAGGATTTTCTATATACAAAGATCCTGTCATCTGCAAATAGAGATAATCTTTTTCTCTTCCTTCTCAGCCTGCCTTCCCTCCCTCCCTCCCTCCCTTCCTTCCTTCCTTCCTTCCTTCCTTCCTTCCTTCCTTCCTTCTTTCTCTTTCTCTCTCTTTTTTCTTACTTTCTTTTCTTTCGTCAGCCTTATTTTCATGAATAGAACCTCAGCGGTGCAATGTGAGCAGAAATGCTAAATGCAGACACTCCCTTTCCCAATCTTAAGGAAATTCACGTGGTCTTTCATCACCTAGTGAGTTTCAGGCAGGTCCTCCCCTCGTAGAAGCCCCTCATCATGGTGAGGAAGCCAGCTCCTATCTAGTCTATGATGCTGTGGTCTTTCTGAGTCTATTGAGATCGTGGGGTTCATGTCCTTTCACGTATTGATATGATGTATTACATGAATTGATTTTTTTCTTTTTGGAACTTAAATGTGAAATCAGTCCTGTTTTCCTGTGTTCTTTGTGTCCACAGAACTATGAATTCCCAATTTTCTTTCTGTTGCTAATTTTTTATTACTTACAGTCGTGACCAGCAAACATACTCAGTGCTGTGTCAATCACGAGTCATGGCAAAGGTGTGGCTGACCACCTTATGGCTAACCCATGGCTTAGCCCGAAGCCTTGCCCCAGGCCCTGGGAAGGGTGGGGTTGCTACTCCGGTGGGTGGAGAGCTCAGGAGGCCCATAGTCTGGGGGCCTCGAGTGTCATTCCAGCCTTATGCTTCCTTGGGACCCTTCGCCAAGTGTTTGATTTAGTATTGAAGTGGAATTTGGAAATCGCCAATTATTTTGTGAACTGCTAAGTACTCAGAACAAGGCCATGCTGGCTTCCATTCAGGCCTGGGCCAGAGTCACGCACTCTGCTTCAAAATGAGTCATTTTGGAAACTTACACATATCAGCAGTCACTTCCCTTCCTGTCACTTGTGTGACTGGCGCATTACCTGCACCTCTGGCCCACAGGACACTGTAGACGTGGCGTGCCTTGCTGGCCCAGAGGAGAGGAGTGCACGTCTTGTGCTTCCGGGCATTGCTTCTCGTGACCTCATGTCCAAGCTGCTACCTCCTTCCCGCCACAGTTTCCCCTTTAACAAACCCCCAGCTATGCTCCCGGGGCGGACCTCCACCCGTCTCACCTGCTGTCTCACTCCTTGACTGTGAACCCCGGGTTCACAAGCGCTTGACTTTTCCTTTGTCTCGGTAAATCCTTTCACCGCCCTCTGCCACCCCATGTCACGTGACACGTTGTCACCGAACTGTCTCTTGTTCCAGTCTGGTCACCACTGACCTTATGTGCTTTGTGGGTTCACTGTCAGGTTCATGTATGTTCATGACTCTTACCTTTTGCCCAATGGATTCAACCTGTTATCATTATAAAATACTCCATACCCAGTTGCATTTGCTTCGTTTTAAAGCCTGCTGTGCTCTGATATCAGTGTGATCCTCCAGCTTTCTGTGCTGCTGCTGATCCCTGTAAATACTTCTCTGTCCCTTCCCTTTATCTTATGTGATCTCTGTGTATAATGCATGTCTTATTGAGTGGTCTGGTTACCTCCTCGTTGCTGTGACTCAATATCCGGCATCCACAAACTTATGGGAGGAAAGGCTTCTTTTAGCTCACAGTTTCAGAAGGTCACAGTCCACTCAGGGGCATCCGGCAGCCATGGAAGTGCATGGCAGAGGCCGAGGTGGAGGCAGCTTCTCACGACATCACACACAGGAAGCCGAGTCAAGGCGAGCTGAGACTCATTCTCCCAGGAAGGCAGGATGCAGCTTATACATCCTTCCAGGTCTTCTAGTGACCAGCCCCTCCTGCATCCAGGTGTGGAAGGAGTGGTCAGCCCCCACTACACACTTGTGACTCAATTTACATGCCTGTAATTCACCCCTCCAGACAGGCCCCAATCTCCCAGCAGCACGTGGTTCCATAGACCATCTATAACATTTAAATACATGAGATTTTGGGGGACGTTCCAGTTCCAAGCCACAACACTGAGGCAATGTGTTGTTGGGTTTTTATTTTTGTCCAGGCTGGTAAGCTCTGGTTTTTGACTAAAATAGCTCAATCCACTCGCATTCGGTGTTACCGACGACGTACCTGACGATGTATGTGGCTCGCACTTCTCATCTTGACTTCTATCGGACATTGTTTTTGCTCAATTTCTCACTCACTGCCCCTTTGTCTTTTTACAAGAAAATGTTTCTAGTGCATCATTTGCTTCTTTTATCCATTTTTTTCCACTGTCTTTGATGAGGTTTGTCAGGGTTACTCAGGGTGTCCCCGCCGACACACACATTTTAACTTACCAGAATCAACTGTACGTTTGCACTCACTCAAGTCCAGTGAGATGTGGAGATTCCAGCTCCATCTCTCACTTCTCTTTCTTTCTCTGTGCTGTTATTACATGTACACACGTGGCAAACTCAAAATATGTTATATTACATATAATATTCAGGGTTCTAATACACCGGGCTACGCATGACGCTGCAGTGCACACTGCTAAGAAACCCAAGGAGCAGAGCAAGGAGATTCCTGCGGAGTTTATTACATGAGCTTTCTTCTTTGTGGTTTCTCCTCCGCTTTATTTTCCCCGTGGATTTTATTCCCCATTTTCTTCCTCCAACGTCAATGGGCTCCAGCCTACACCCTTCATGCATTCATAGTCAAATGCATTGTGTGCTCTCAATTTATAGGCCTAACATAAGATGACGTAATGTTGTTCTATACACTTGGCTTTGTAAATCAGTTTAGGAGAAAAGTAAAGGGTAAAATGTTCACTTATATTGGATTGCTTTTGTCATGACACCAATACTCCTACTGACGGTACTTGCTCTTTGTAACAGACTTGACTCACTCTTTGAAGTCACATGCTTTCACAGTAGAAATCTTCCCTTAATCTTTCTTCTGTAGTGGAAACGCTGGCAACAAATTTTTCAGCCTTTTTGTTTGTTTTGGCTTGTTTTGTTTTTGTATCTGGGAATGTCTTGATTTCCTAAGGGTAGTTTTGCTGGGTATAGAAGTCTGTTTGAACCGTTGTTCTCTTTGCAGTACCTTGGATATGTCATCCCGACGCTCCGTGACCTCCGGGGTTTCCAGCGAGAAATCGGGTGTTAATCTCAGGATAAGTTGTATGTAACGGGTTTCTTTTCTCTTGCCAACTTCTAGATTTCTCTTTATCTTTGCATTTTGAAGGTTTGATTGTCATTTGTCTCAGTGCAGACTTCTGTGTTTATTTGCTGTTCACTGAGCTTCTTAGATGTATAAATTTTTTCTCTAAAACTGACAATCTCAGCGTTATTTTTTCATGCATTCTTTCTATTTCTTTATCCTCTCCTCCTCTTGAGCTTCAGTTATGCCCACTTTGTACAACGTCCTGGAGCCCCACGTGCTTCTGAGGTTCTGTATTTTTGCTCCTTTTCGTCCTCAGACTGGATCATCTTGATTTTGTCCATTTTTAAACTCCCTGGTTCTTTTTTATTTCTGCTTGCTCAAAATTGCGGCTAAAACCCTTTGAATTTTCACTTCTATCGCTGAGACTTAATTCCAAATTGCTATTTTACCCCTTTCTATGATTTCGACACTCCTTGCCACGAATCCATCATTTGTATTTTCATCTAGTGAAACATGGTTTAATTTTCGTTTCCTTTGAGTTCTTGCCGCACACTACTCTTTGCCTCTTTCACCACGTTTTCCATAACTGGATTACCTCTTCCTCAGTACAGACTTCCTCGGGAGCGAGGGCTGGCTCACTGCTTTTATTCTTATGCATGAGCATATTTTTGAAAATTTTTCTTTTTATATCTTACGATTTTTTCCTAAGAGCTAGGAAATTTTTAATTTTTAATATTATAATATTAATTAGAACATTTTTAATATTATAACAGAACAACTCCAGAACTCTGGCGTTCTCTTTCCTGAGGTTGTGTTGGTTCCTGTTGTAATACTTATTTCTTCAGTGACTTTTCTGAATAGGTCCTGCGAGGTCTGGGCTCTTTTACCTCTGTGGCCACTGTAATCTGTTTTCTCTTGCCTCATTGGTCAGCTGTTGGCTGAACATAAATGCTATCAATGAGTAGAAGAAAAAAAAATTCACTCGATCTCTGCAGCTGGGCTGTCTGTGTGTTGGAGCGTAGTGAACCCCAAGCGAGGCTGCCCTCAAGCTGCCTGGGCACCCACATCTGTCCATGCGGGGCCTGAAGGTCACACAAAGGTGCAAGCTCAGGGCCTCGTGGGCTCTTCCTCAGACGCACCCAGACCTGGGCATCAAGGTTACGTTCTGGATGGTAAAGATGGGTTGCAGCTTCTCAACGCCCCATCTCCCCCAAATCATCTCGCCCTCCAGGCTTTCCTCTGGAGCCTTAATTCGGCCCATTTCCCCCCAGATGTTACCATCCCCCGTCCCCTGGGAGCTGCACCTCTGGCTATGTGTAGCCATGTGCTGCAGTGGGACAGTGCTGCCAAGGTGACACGGAAATGAGCCGCAGCAGCCAGCGTTCCAGGTGCCCGGGCAGGCCACACGGGCAGCCCCTGGTGCCTGCCAATGTCCTGCTCCCTCTGCGCTTGGGACTACAAACGCTTTTCTTCTATAAAGTCCTTGCCACAGGAAGGACCAGGAAAGGACTCCCCCGTCCCCCCGCTGCTCTTACTGAGATCCCCACAGTTTTTCCCAGGGCAGCATTCCTCTGATTGCTGCTAGCGGCCCCTGGTTTTGAAAAGTGAACCCCGTAGTCTGTGCGGCTGCTTCTTTGCCTGGCTGGAGGAATCTGCTGCCGAGTTTCTGTGCCCTGTGTTCTTTTCTGTCCCAGAGCCCTGCCGAAGTCGCATGAGCGTCTCTCTGCTTGCCATTTTTCTCCTAGTTGGCTGATTTCAGCTCCTTTATTTTCCCCTTCCTTCTACTTTTTTCTTTGATTTAATTTTTAATTTAGATCTTTGACTTTCGAAACTTTCTTCTTTTCTATTGTATATATTTAAGAGCGCAATCCCCCCTCTGAGGAGCCCCCGGGAGCCTGCCTGGGTTTGTACCGTGTGCTATCTGTTAACTAGCGAGGTCTTAGAGGGAATAAATGAAGAATAAATAAAATATTTGATTAATCCTAAATAAACCGAGGAAGGAGAAACAAGAACTATAAAACAACTGAGTGCAGTTGGAAATAAATAGCAAGACAGCTGAAAGCAGCTGTCATCAGTCATTACACAATTTATAAATGGGCCCCGTGCTCCAAAAATGGGAAGATTAAGGTTGTCAGACTGGGAAAAAGAGCAGGAAATGCTTATAAGAGATAGCTAGTGCATTGCAGACACCAACCAAAGGGAAGCTGGTGGGATGGCACCAGGGGATAAGCAGCACCAGGGAGAAGGACATTTCATAGTGCTGGGACCAGTCGATCAGAAGAGATCTCCCGATTCTGAAGAGCACAATACACAAACCAACCATCTACAGAACTGCAAGAAAGAAAAAGATTGGAGAAATAGTACAATGGTTAGAGCGCTTGCCCCAGCAAGCACAAGGCCCTGAGTTTGATTCCCCAGCACCACAGAGGCCGGGCATAGTGCTGTATCCCAGCACTCAGGAGGCTGAGACAGGAAGATTGCTGTGAGTTTGAGACCAGCCTGGCCTACATGGTGAGTTCAGGACCAACTTGAACTACAGAGCCAGACCCTTTTTCAAAAAAGGAAGGAAGGAAGGAAGGAAGAAAAAGAAAGAAAGAAAGAGAAAGAAAGAAAGAAAGAAAGAAAGAAAGTGAGCAGTCTATAATTAATGTGGGAGATTTTAACCACGTCTCCTAGTGAATAATCAAATAAAACGATTTAACAAGCCAAGAAGGATATACGTCTGGACAGCCAACTACAAAGGTTTCAGTGTACCCCAAAACAACACAATGCACGGTTTCTTCAAGTGTGAGGGGTCATTTGCTAATCTGGACTGAAAACTGACCTCAAGATACCAGCCTCTGTGAGTGAGTTTCAGAGCCCGAAAGTCATTTACAGCTAATTTTCTGAGCACAGTAGAGTTAGAATCAGTAGAATACTCCCTTTGCTCACTAAAACTTGAGCAATTCACCCCTGTGTCCTCCCCAGCAGTCCTGACCCCTCAGGTTCGCATGTCCAGAGTTGTCTGCTCTGCTCACCTCTGACCGATTCTCTGGACACTCTGGGAGGCCGAGGAAGGAGGCCTGCAGGGCAAGGTCGGCCTGGGTCGCTTAGTGGCTTAGTGAGAGATCTTGTCTCAAGATCAATATAATAATAACAATCTGGAGATGCAGGTCAGAGCAAAGACCCAGGGCTGGATCCCCGGCACACGAAAAGGAAAAGGAAAGGAAGAGAGAGAGAGAGAGAGAAAGCCATTTTTGGTGAAAATGAAAAAGGGCGCATTCAAAGGCCGTTCCGAGGACATGGAGGGACCTGCTGGTGCCCAACCACTGTGCCTTTGGTGAGGAGCAGTGGCGATGGTGGGGCGGGGGCCAGGGAGACAGGTGGCACCTCCAGGCTGGTGTCGCCCCTTCCCCACGCCCCCCAGGCTGTGGCCTCCTGGGGCAGCCCTGTCCACACACCCAGGGGAGGAGAGCTGGCCACGGGTAGTTTATGCCTGAGGATGTTTGGCGAAGTCATTTCTCTCTGATGAAAAATACAATAATTTTTAAAGTTCTCTCTTGTTGATTCAGACAGGTGAAGAGGACACAGCGACCTAGTGGAAGTGAATGGTAGGCGGACCCCAGGGGACCACGGCCGGCCTCCGCGAGTCCCCGGGGCTGTGGTCCACCGAGGCCGCGGGTTCCCCGGCTGCCCCAAGCCATCTTTTTCATCCTTGTGACATTCGCTCTTCACGTACCAACCTCATTGGAGCCCCGACCCCAGCACCAGTGTCAGCAGGAGGCCAGGCAGGAGCACGCCTGGAGACTCAGGGAGAACAAAGAAGATGTGTGCTTTACACACGCTAGAGGTTTCCAACGAGCTCGGGGGAAGGGGGCATCGCCTGTGTATTGGATAAGGCCCAGGGCCCTGGGGAAGGGCTGGGAAAGCCTCCAGGTCTCAACACCCACTAAACAGAACACACCACATATAGAGGAGACCTCTCTCCTGAGACTTGTAAGAGAACAACGATCTCAGAGAAACGACAGATGAGTATTTTGAAAGACTCAGTTAAGTATATGATTGTCACCAGAGACCGCATTCTATTCAGCTGTCACTTTGGTGCTTGCCAGCCTTCTTTTTTTGCAGTCCTGGGGACTGAGCCCAGGGCCGTCCCGGGGAGCTATACCCCCAACCCCTTCTCTATTTTTGATTTTAAGTCACTAAGGCTCCCAGGGCGAGCTGGAACTTGCAGTCCTGCTGCCTCAGCCTCCACTTTCTCTTTGAAGGGATGGTCTTTCAGTCTGGAAATCATCACTTGCTTCCCCATGCTTCGTGTGCAGGGCTGTGTGTGTTGGCCGGAGTCTTTCATCAGATGCTGTTGCCGGTTCCTCACCGTGCGGCCAGTAGCACCACCACGCCGGTCCTCTCCTGCTGACGCTCAGTGAGACCCAGCAGACGGCAGAAGCCTCTGAGTAGCCAGCCCCTTGGGGATCCCCTGGGCGGACGGCTCTTGGCCAAGCGGTAAGTACCTTTTAATCCTGAGCAAGGAGAAAACAGTTTGAGGCTTTAGCACCAACCCACGCGGTCACTCCTCCGTCCTCGCTGCCCTTTGGAACACTCCACAGCAATCCTCAGAGACTCTGGACCTAAAAGACGGGAAACCCAGGGTCACGCCCCACCCCCCAGCTCCACAGCCCTGCTCCCCGGGCCCCGAGCAGCGATCCTGGCAGGAGAGTCTGTTTAATTGCCAGCAAATAGCAGAACCGTCTTTTGAAACAGGGCAGCAAACATAATTAATTGGAATAATCTCGGTGTGTTTCATGTAGTAATAGTCACTTATGTAAGATTAACACCCCAGAAGGGAGAGCGGGAGACATGGCGAGGGGCGGGGGGAGTGAGGTGGGCGGCGGTGCACCAAGTCCTTCTGTCGTTTCCTCCCCCGCCATTTTTGTTTGGTTGGTTTTGTTTTGTTTTCTTGTGTAATTTTTTTTTCCCGGCTGAATGAAGTCATGATTTATTACCTTGTGAATTGTCAATGGAACTGAGTCATCGGCAGGAGCGCGCTTGTGCCTGGCAACTTGGATTGAAGACACAGAAGAGGAATTTGAAAGTTGAGACATGATGGCGCGCTTTGGAGGGCGATGTTTTCCTCAGGTCCCGGAAAACCGGGCATTGACTCATCGATGGATGAGTTCACTCACACGTGCGTCAGATACTCAGTCGTTGGCTTCCGCAGCTGTTCAGTAGCTCATCGAACGCACGGGGATACCTGGGGTAAAGGTTTCGCTGGACTCTGCATGGAGTGGCCAGGCCTAGGACAAGTACCTGCCCTCACAGAAAGAGGAGGAGGACAGCCCAGTGGCCCATTGGGCCAGCCCTGGGCCCCTTGGTCCCTCACCTTCTCTTTCATACATCGGGATGCCTCAGCCAGGCCAGTGGTGTCCCTTGCACCTGACATTGAGCTCAGAGGTGGACGCTGGGATGTGGCTGGCCTGAGTGCGGTGAGAAGGTCATCCTGGCTCCTGGGCCCCTAGTTCAGGCCCCTGCACCTCAAAGCAACGAGAAGTTTCCCCTGGGCTGCAGGCTGGTGGAGATCAGGGCGGAGAAGGCGTTTTCATTGTCCGGGGATAGATTTTACCTGGTTGTGTTGTGGAGAAGCCAGGCCTGGTGGCGCAGTCCTATAATCTTGTAATCTCAGCATCCAGGAGGCTGAGGCGGGAGGATCACAAGTTTAAGCTTCTCCAGGGCAACTCTGTGACTTAGTGAGACAGTGTCTCAGACACACACACACACACACAGAGAGAGAGAGAGAGAGAGAGAGGGAGAGAGAGAGAGAGAACATGCAAGAAAAACAGGAAGAGAAAAGGAAAGGAGGCTTGGAGCCTGCTGCCTTTGGAAGAAGATGTACAATTACATCAGAGGCACATGCAGAGCCAGGGGAAGGACCAGCTGCCCTGGGGGCAGGGGTGGCAGGACTGAGGAGCAAGTGTGGCCTGGGTAGGGCTGTGGCACCCAGGAGGAGTAGGCAGCAGGGATGGTGACTTTAGCCACTCAGGACCACGTGACTTGAGTGGCTTCCCCAGGCTCTGGGCTGAAGAGTGGTCCCTGCGTCCCCATGACCTGTTCCTGGGGAACTGGGGGTGTAGGAACACTGGCTTAATGTGTGAAAGTTCTGTGACCGAGGTGGCTGGGGATTCGGGATTCAGAGCAGCTGCTTAGTATGGGAGCGGCCCCACACATGGTGGGGATTAGCCCAGGGGGAGGGAGCCGGTCCTGGATTAGCAAGTCCAAGGCCACCGACAGCGCTGAAATAAATAACACAGGCTACACAGAGGGATCTGGAATTCTGTTCAGATGGTGAAGGACCAGGACTTTGCACTTGAGAAGGTTTATAGATGCGTGGGATCGAGCCCAAGACCTTCCCACTGAGACGTATCCTCGAACCTTGTTATTTTTTCTTTCAATTTTTTTCTTTTTTGAGAGAGTCTTCCTAACTTGCTAACCTGTCCAGGCTGAACTCAAACTTGAG
Organism: Ctenodactylus gundi; assembly: GCA_004027205.1. Lineage (NCBI taxonomy): Eukaryota > Metazoa > Chordata > Mammalia > Rodentia > Ctenodactylidae > Ctenodactylus > Ctenodactylus gundi. Next base: position 26,359 of record PVKB01006267.1, on the reverse strand, counting down.
ATCCTCCTGCCTCAGCCTCCTACAGAGCTGGATGACAGGCCGAACTTTTGAAGAAGCAAAAATATGTGCCTTAGTTACTTGTTCATTGCTGAACTCAATACCCCACACCCACACGTTTATGGGAGGAAAGGGTTATTCTCGCTCACAGTTTCAGACGGTCACAGTCCACTCAGGGGCGGTGGCAGCGATGGAAGCACATGGCAGAGGCCGAGGGGGAGGCAGCTTCTCACGGCATCACACACAGGAAGCCAAGCTGAGACTACTCCAGACCAGTACTAGTCCCCCAAGGAAGGCAGGAAGCAGCTGATATCCTTCCAGGTCTCAGCCCAGTGATCAGCCCCTTCTGGAACCAGGTGTGGAAGGTGTGGCCACTACACGCTGTTAATCCTAACTCACATGCCATTAATCCACCCATCCAGACCAGGCCCCGGTCTCCCAACAGCACATGGTTCCATGACAGTCCATAACATTTAAATACATGAGACTTTTGGGGGACATTCCAGAGCCAAACCACAATAATACGTCTGGAGCTGGAACCAGATAGCCAACCCACTTTGTTTTGGAGTCATCCATGGGTGGCCCAGCACTCAGAGGACGCCCATCAGCATTGGCAGGCCAGAGCGTGACCTAGGCCTGGTGCCCCAAACCCTCGGGTTAGGACAGGGCACAGGCAGGCTGTTTGGGGGAGGAAAGAAAGTGCACTGGGAAATGCACCGGGCAGCCTCTCCGTTGATCAAAAAATACGATGGAGATTGAAAAACTTTAACGAATTACAGTAAAAGATATATTGCCAGTAACCAGGAGAAAACTGTGTTTGAAGCAAGCAGAGCTATTCTGCACATTTCCAGGGTGATTCATGAAGATGCGCCTTTAGATATGCATGCATGCATATATATATATGCATATACATATATGCACATATATATATAATTTTAACTTCAGCATTCACTATGTTTTCATCACACCCCATATTCCTGAAGCCTGATGTTCAGTGCACAGGGAACCTCAAAGTGGCCCTATACAACCCGCCTTGGATATGACCCCCACCCCAAATGGGGATGCTGGCCCCACCCCTTCACCAGCTCCGACCACTGCTCTTGGGGGCTTGGCCAAGGAGGAGGAGGAGGAGGGGAACCTTCACACATGTCCATTTCCGGGATATACATTTAAGCAGTCAGGGAAGCCCTGGCGGGGGCAGGGAAAGCTACAGGCACGGAGAATGAGGAAGTAGGTGCTGGAGGGGAACATCTGTCAATGTTTGGGTGTGGAGGCAGAGGCCTGGGGGGAGGCCGGGCTGTAGGATGACTCCCAGCTCCTGAGGAGGGACTCCTGGCCTCTTTTGAAGAGCATGGGCACCTGGGCTTCCTCCTCATCCACCCAGGAGATACAGCTGATCTACATTCGTAACTTTCCTGTGGCTGGGATGAAACTCCCCGCACCCATGACTTACAGGGAGACAAAGTTCTTTCAGCTCAAGTTTCCAGAAGTTCATTCCATAGCCATCTGGCTCCAAGGCAGAAACAGCACGGCGGAGGACAGCTGCTCAGCCTGTGGCAGCCAGGAAGCAGAGACGGAAGGGAGGGGCGGGGACAACAAAACACCCAGGGGCCTGCCTCCCGTGAGGCCCCGCCTCCTAGGGGCATGTTCACCTGTGAACTCACCCATAGGTGCACCCATTGATAAGTGCAAAACCCTATAATCCAGTCAACTTCCACAGACAGGAGACTTGAAGGGACATTTTAGGTCTAAACCATAAAAGCCCCACCCTTATTTAGCCGTAATCATCTTTCTAAAAGTCCTATCTACAGACTCACACTTAGGCTTGGGGCTTCAACATCAAATTTTGGGAGGACACCATTCAGTCTACCACAGGAGGCAAGGAACCAGGTTGAGGGTCCAGGGTGTGGGATAGACCCTCATGTAGAGGGAAAAACTGGGAAATAGGTCATGAGACAAAGACCTGCGTCAGAAAGGGTGAATGATTGGAACTTTGGAGGTGGGAAACAGCTGGCAAGATGGTAGGTACTCAGGATCAGACACTTTGACAGGAGGACAGAGGTGGCTGGCATCAGTAGCAGAGTCGAGGGAGACCCTCAGCAGCCCTGACCCCGAGCTGTCACTCTCATGACACTCATGCGTGAGTATCGCCTCCCGTGTGAGTGGGCTGCTGGTGGACCCACTGGACTGCACCGAGGAAACTAAGAAATGCCCAGGGAGTTGGTAAATCAGACATAGAGACGGGGTCTGGCTCTGCGTCTGGTTTTCTGGCCCTCCCTCTGTGGCCCTGTCCCCTGCTCTGCTTCCTGGCCTCCACGAGCTGGGCAGCACAGCTGCCCCATGCCCCTCCACCACGAAGCTCCTGCCTTGGAGCCACCCGAGCGTGGACGGGACGCTGGCGCCGTGAGCCCGACCAGGCCTTTCCTCCTTTAACTTGTAGGTTGCGTATTGTGTCCCAGCGACCGCACAGTGACTCATACGTGCCTCTGAGTGAGCTTCCTCCCCAGGACAGTGCCCTGGGCACCAACCCCGGAAGCACATCAGGCCTTGCTCTTCCTGTGCCGCTGGAAAATGTGGTCACGCGGCACAATGATAGAAACGAAATGCCCATTTCCTACCTGTTCTGGTCTGCCTCTGGAATGTTCCCCCACAGCCGCAGGCATGTGGGTGCTTGGGCTCACTAGGGACGTGGCTTGCTGTTAGGAGGTGGAGCTTGGTCAGGAGGAGCAGATCCTGGAGGGTGTGGCCCAGCTGCTCCCGGGCGCCCTTTCCTTCCCCCTGCGATGCTCTGAGTGGTTCTCCCCCCACCCAAGACCCTTCCACCCCACCACCATTGCCAGCTGGCTGTGTGCGGGCCGAGACCCCTGAACTCAACTTCTCCTTCCTCACGTTGTGGGTGTCAGCTACAGTGTCCCAGCAAGGAGAAAGCAGCCAAGGCACCATCATTCTGACCGACCAACCCCGGGGCCACACCTTGAAAAGAGCGCTTTGCATTTGGAGCAGCAAACGTAGGACGAACTGGGGAGGTGGAGAACCCCCCTCGCCCCACACGCTTTCGCCACACTTTCATCTTTCATAATTACCATTCTCTCCTGAGCACTGGTGATATTTAGAAGTCTGGGCTATGTTTTTTGTAGCAATCATACAAATTTAGTTAAACGGCCCCACTGTTTGCAAAGGCAGGCCCGAGCAGAAAGGTGTCAGGAGGTATCTCTTCATTAGGCTACGGCGGAGAAACAGCCGGGCATGGGCACGGGCACGGGCGGCTTGGCCCCCTGGCTCATTCCCTTTCCGCTGTGGAGACTGGCTTTAAATAGACAGGGTACACGCGCAAGTTCTTTAGCTGTAAAGTATTTCCAAGCGTTAATATTTTCGTTATTAGCTGCACCGCATGACAATCACTCATCGCGCTAATTTCTTTGAAGGATAAGGGTAAAATTTCAAATTGAGCATTCAAGTCCTTTGAATTGCACTTGAAGTAGAAACAAGCTGCCCGTCTGTTTGGAGGCGGGGGGAGGCGGGGGGAGTCTTGCACCATGTGAGATAGACCAGCGCACAGACAGCGCTGAGCAGTCCCAGCACAGAGCCGTGGGAGAGAGAGCGGGAAAGGGGGAAAAAAAGACAAATCAACATAATTAAATCTGCAATTGCTGGCTTCCAAAATAAATTCATTCTTGTGAGTCAACATTGTTTTGATTTTTTTGATTAGGGTTGTTTTTCAAACCCGTGTTGTCCCCCAAACTGATTATTTTTGGTATTTTGTACACACTTGCGAATTTCCAGCAGAATGTTAATATCTCTGACCTATTTCGGGAGTGAAGATGCCGGTGGGGCAGCCTCCTCCGGGCCTGGGATCGCAGTGGGCGGGGATAAGCACCGTCCCACCTGGGTGCTCTGATGTCACCTGGCCTCCGAGATCCAGATGGCACTGCCGGAGCCTCGTCGGCCAGGCCACTGAAGTCCAGACGGGATGACTGAGGGACCGGGCGGGGCTCGCCAGGTCCTTGGTGTCCCAGACACAGAACTAAGCAGGACCCATGGATGTAGCAGGAAGGACAGAGACTTATTAACGGGAAAGTCAGCTCGCCAGAGCAGGAGTGAGCCTGGGAGGAGGAGCACAGCCCCGGAGGGACAGGTGCCAGGTCTCCTGGGGTCCTGAGACCACGGGAGGAGCCATGGGCAGGGGTGGATGGCAGTCACCGCCCAGTCGGGGGCCTGACTCCGCCCCTGTCCTTGGGAGGGGGCAGTTTTGACCACATGAGGTCTTTGGAGGGAGTGGCATGGTGTCCACAGCCCACGTGGGGACGATGGGGCTCATCGCTAGTGAGGCCGGACACAGGCAGTTGTGAGCTTTGGATCCCATTCATGCCTGGGGTCTTGTGAGGAGCTGGGTGACCTTTATCTGTTATCCCTACCTTACCCCCAAGTTCAAGAGGTGCATGTCCACGCACAGCCAGCAGCCGAATCCGCAGGAGGACAGTGAGGAGACAAGGCCTCGGAGGCACTCAGAGGCAGGGGCCGGCATCCTTCTTCAGCCAGGAGCGTTCACAGAGGACGCGCTGCGGCGGGTGGGCCCTTCGGGATGCGTAGCAGTTGGCTGTGAACAGGGAGCTCTCCCAGTGGGTCGTGCCAATTCCCTGTCGGTTCAAGGTGCTGAGAGATTTTCTCCTCCACCCTCAGGGACTGTCGTACACCTCAGGGATGACTTTGCTCCTTCCCCAGTGGGTGTCAAAAGCATCCCAGGAGTGACATGAGCCTCTCTCTCCGCCCAAGACCAGCCAGTCCTGTGGATGTGCAAGGCCAATCCATCCACCACCCTTATTTAGTAACTAGAAAAGGCCGAGAGCATCTGTTTTCCGTGGACTTTATGAAGAAAACTGAGTCTGTTTTCTGCTCATTTTAGCTTAATTCCAATCTGCATCAGGGAGGGAGGGAGACACCCCGCAGGGGGCTCAGCCTGGAATCCAAGACAGCATGGTTCCACCTTGACCCATCCAGGCGTGGACACACAGAGGCTGGATCTCTCAAACGCCCCATCTGCACTTCTGCAGGTACGGCGGTGGCCCCTGCAGCCCAGATGCTGGCAGCCTGTCCCCGGTGCCCTGTAGATGTGCCCGCAGGAAGGACGCTCAGTAGTGACCCAGGTGCCTGGTCTTCGTCCCTAGCTCCAGCAGAGGCCTCCTGAAGCCCTCAGATCTCCAGCAGGAGTGTTTTTTTGGTAGTCACAGCAAGCAGCTGCTGAAGCCACCTGCTTAGGATACTGAGGTGACTGTTGGCGGCCTCCTACGAGGGGCTGGCTCCAGAGAAGGCAGCTGAGCTTGTGGAAGGTCAGAAGTTCCAGCCCACCTGCCCCTGCCCCACCCCTACGCCAGCGACAACGCAGGGGCTGGAAGTCGAACTGAATGCTGATGGCCAGTGGTCTGGTCAATCTTGGCCACTTACTGAAACCTCCCGGAGGAACCCCAGAGGGGCAGGGTGTGGAGGCCTTCAGGGTTAGGGGATGCTGGGAGCTCCTGGGAGATGGAAAGCCAGAGAAGTTGTGGGCTCCCCACCCCGGTGCGCCTTGTCTACCGGTCTGAGTCTGAGCTGTGTGCTTGATGGGCAGCATGTAATCGTAGAATGGTACAGTGTCCCAGTGTCAGCCATCCTGGGAAATCACGAAGCTCCCTGACCCTGGGGTGGGGGACCGTGACCATCTGGATGGCACCCACCCAGGCAGTGGTGCAGGTGACCAGGGGACCTGGCACCAGGATTGGCACCTGGAGAAGTGCAGACATATGGGGCCGAGCCCTTCCTTCATTACGGGCAGGACCGGAGTGGAGATGAGGACTGTCCCGTTGGCACTGAGGAGACTCGCAGCACAGGCCACGTGTGCCAGTGGCAGAGGGCGCGTGGGCAGCTCGGGAAGGGCTCAACCCACAGCTCTACCCAAGATGTTCGTCAGAAATGGCCAGCACTCGGGAGGACTGCTGCGACTTTGAGAGCAGCCTGGGCTCCATAGTGAGTTCAGGACCAGCCTGGATTGCAGAGCAAGACGCTGTTGCAGAAAGAAAGAAAGAAAGAATGAAAGAAAGAAAGGAAGGAAGGAAGGAAGGAAGGAAGGAAGGAAGGAAGGAAAAAAAGTCCTTGCTGGAAGCCAGGCCAAAGGCACAGGCCTGTCATCCCAGCCTTCTGGTAGGCTAAGGCAGGAGGTTGGCACAGTCAAGCCAGCCTGGGTAACTTCATCAGACACTGTCTCAAGATTGAAACTAGATAGCGGGTTGGGGATGCTATAGATACAGATCTCAGTGCAAAGTTCCTGATAGGATCCTCAATAGTGAAAAAAAGAAAGAAGGAAAGAGAAAGAAAGAGAGAGACAGACAGACAGATTGCCTAACTCTGCTTGGGGTTTCTTGTCCCACCGCATCCAGATCACGTCCTTGTGTCTCTAGTTCTCGTGTTTTAATTAGCTGTTGCTCGCTGTTTCGGTGGGAGAGGCTAAAGCCATGCCGCCCATGGACCCTAATGAATCCTCCTGTTTACTATCTGTGATCTGGCGGCTTAGGAAAGTCCTCCAAGTAGCCATCCTACCGGCTCCTAATCGAGCAGCAGAGGAAGGGGTGGCCAGGACGGGCTTCCCTACGGATGAGTTAGCCCAGGCCGCACCAGGGACAGCCCAGGATGGAGACGGATAGCGCCTCCGAGCTGAGCCGGGCGAGCAAAGTGCCAGGGCCTTTGATTACTCCTGCTCTGCGGCTTCCGAGATGCGCCTTGGCACGCCGGGAGAGAGCCTCCTCCGAGCAGTACTGCTGAGTGCTGCTGGCGTATTTTTCTCTCTGTGCTCACGAAGGACAGATTTGTATCTCCTTTGTGGGTCAGTTCACAAACCTCCAAAGCTAATAAGCTCGGAGCCAAACTCAGCAAGGAGATGTTTACCATTTTTTTTTTTTTTTTTTTTTGGTTCCTAGACCATCTGAGCTGGTTTTATTAACACAGTCCTCATAATTTCTACATCTGCAAAAAGCTTTGCACATTACCGTGCGGCAAAGACCAGGCCCAACACACAGCTTGTCATGCTCCATAAAAATTTAATGGAAAATAAAACGCACTGTTCAGAAGATCAATACTGTTATTCTCTCTCAGCAAACTGTGAATTATTGTTTTCATAAAATAATAATAATGCCAGCATATTGATATTGAGTGGGGACTGGATCTGTTGTCAAAAATGGAGTCGTATTTAATCTTTTAATGCCTTCCTGCATAAACACCCACGCGGGAACCCAGGCATCTGTCACTCTAAAGGCAACGTGAACCCGAGGCCTTGACTGCCTCCTGCGATGTTATTTTGACTCGCTCGCTGCTCCGGAAGCCTGTGACTCAGTTCCTAGCGGGGTACGGGCCACCTCGGGGCACTAGAAGACGCCCTCGGAGCTGTTGGTTTAGAAGGTGTTGGCCTGAGGCTCACTTGGCTGCTGGTCTCAATATCCCTTCCAATCACCATGCTACTGTTTATCAGGCCCGCCTGGAACTTGCCCCATCTATGGGAAGAGATGGTAGTCACGTGGCCTGATTTCTGTGGCTCTACAGGGTCGAAAGGTCACTGCTCTGTACCGGGAGGGCTCTGTGTCCTAGCAGCTCACGGTCCCCACTGCCCAAAGCTTCTCTTCCGGGTCACCAGCGTGGGTCCCTCCGCAGGATCAGAACTTGACTTGTCACACATGAGTCCTCTTGGCATGTTCGCTTGGTGGGCTAGTTTCACATTACACGTGCCAGCTGCTCCCAGTTTGCAGCTGACACTCAGTGCGCTGAGCGCCTGGTGTGACTCTTGAACACCCAGCACTGTCCCCAGTCACCCTACACCACCCAACTCCCATCTAGCTACAAGACCTGAAGCCTTTTATGTCTGGTCATGGGCCTCTGGGAGCAGGGGGGTTGCCACACGTCATTCAGGAGGGGGTCTAGAGCCACTGTGGGATACAGTCCTTTTCAGGCTGGTGGGGTCCTGCAACAGAGAGGCCAGCCAAGAATCAGAGCTGCGGGGGCTCCTGGGGGAAGGGGGAGCGCCAGGTGCTGTTGCCTTGGGGCTGGGGAGCAGTTGTGTCCAAGGAGAGCAGCGGGTCATCTACTGCATCAACGGAGACTACTGGACCCCACTATTTGAGGCACCCTGGGGCTCACAGGTGGGAGAGCCAGAAGATGTCAGGGAAGGGCCGTGAACCCAAAGGATGCACCCCTGGAACCTGGAGGAGACAGGACCCTCCGTGTTTGCCAACCCTCAAGAGCCAATATGTTGGACGATGTGTTGAGCAGAGCCGTGAAACACTTACAGAGTTCAATAACACCACATGCAGACTATCCAGAAACTAACAAATTAAAAATGTGTTTTTACAACAAATTAGAATATTGATTAGATGAACTGGGAAGTACAGTAAATCAGTTGGTACCCAAGTCAGTGGCTTAAAACAAGGCCTAACGAACTGCGGTACACAGATGAAATGTGGCCCTCTACCTGTTCCTATGAATAAAGTTTTATTGGAACACAGCCACAGTGGCCACTCGTATACTGTCTCTGCCTTCTTGTGCCTTCGAAAGGGAGAGCTGAATGTTGGGATGGAGCCCACTAAGCCTTAAAGTGGTTGCTCTTTGGCCCTTTCTGGAAAGGAGATTCTCAACCAGAGCTGGGTCCGCAGGTGTCTCCCACTAGGGGGGAGGAGGGCGATTTGGAGGACGTGTTCAGAGCCCTGGTGTATGACTGTTGGGAGCTGCAAGAAAAGAACAGAGATTGGGTAGAGGGGTGAACAGTGACTCCTTTCAGAGGTTAATGTGTGTGTCAGGTTAGCTCCCGAGGAAGGTCTTCGGGTCCCAGTTCTGCCCCGGGCACCAGGATGCGTGCTGGCGCAGGAGAGGAGGCAGGGTGAGCGTCACCCTGCCAAGTTGCTCCTCTCCACTCCCGTTTGCCCGTTTCCTTCCCCAGGAGGCCGACAGGAGGGAAGCAGACGTATGGGCTTATTCCTGCTTCCTGTTGGCTTTCGACCAGCGTTGTATTTCTAAATAACAAAAATAATTAAAAATCCATCATAACAAACAGCGTTGGGTGCTGAATGCTAGTGAAAACATGAACTACCAGAGCCCATGAGAACCAAGTACCTAAAGGGGAAAGTCCTGTCCTAATTTCACAGTGATGGCACAACCAGAGGGGCCAGAAAAATGAAAGAAAGGAGAGAAGAGAAAAATGATTAAAAAATAAAGATATATATGCAGGTGCTGTATGGTACACACTGCAATGGCTTGGCCTGGGTGTCCCCCAGACCCCCCTGTTGGGAGGGTGGTTCACTCATGGGGGTTAATCCATCGGTTTCTTGTGCTGTTATGAGGGGGACCTTGCTGCACGGGATGGGTCACTGGGACTGGACCTGAAGGGGTGACTCCTTCAGTGGCACCTCCCTTCGCTCGCTCTGCTTCCTGTCTGCCATGTCATGAGCCGCTTTCCTCCACTACGCCTCTGCCAGACCCGCGCGCCATTGCCAACTGCCCATGAGTGGACTGAGCCTCCCAGACCGCGCACTGAGATCGACGTTTCCCCCCCTTAAGTCCTGGGTGTTGCATCCTGTGACCAGCAATGAAAATGTAACCAAGACATATGTGCAGAAATGAAAATCAGCAATGTTAAAACTTAGCTACTGGAACAGGCTAATCGATGGATGGAACTTGGGACCATCATGCTCAGCGAGATGAGTCAGACACAGAAGGTTAAATATCAAAGGGTCTCTAACATGAGAAAGCCAGGTCACAGTCATTTCAGAGAACAAAAATGGAAGAATAATGGGAACTAGTGGGGAGGGGTGGGAGTGGGAGGGTCAGAGGGGGAGAGGGAAAGGATCTGTAGTTCTGTCAGGATATATATGTGCACAAAAAATACTCAAGTTCAGTGTAAACATTATGTAACACACACACACACACACACACACACACACACACACACACACATGGGGAGAAATAGATCCCCAGCAGTATAAGTAGAAGGCAATTAGGAAAAGCACAACTTGCCACTCTCAGATTGGAGGAGAAAGGGAAGGCCTGGCTAGGTTCTCACAGATGATAAAAACAAAACGAACCATTAGAGCAATTTTATACCATTAAATTGAAAAATGAAGATTAAATGAGGGGGATTCCTCTAAAATAAACTTCACTAAATCTGATTTAAGAGGAAAGTAAAAACCTAAATAGACTCATGCTACAGTTTGAATAGTTGTCCAAAGCTCACCTGCAGGAAATTGCGTCCGCCGTGTGGGAGAGCTGGGAGGTGTGGCTTTGGATAGCCATGAGGTGCCCCCCGTGGAAGCTCACCAGCGCAGCCATCTGAGACCGGCTGGCTGTCCTGGCATGTTCTTTTATCTTAACAGTTGCCTACCTCATTTCATCTTAAAATCATTTCAGTGACATTTGTTTCAGGAATGCAAGGGCGGGCAGAATGTTATATATATATATATATATACCTTGCAGACTCATTTCTGTCAAAAAATAAAGGAGAGAAACCCAGGTGATCACACTAACGATACCGGGAAGGTGAGGAATAAAACTTAGATTCCACTGATAGCAAAACCTGGGGTAAAATAGGACTAAGTGAGTACTACCATGGTGAAAAGCGGTTTACCAAAAACCAAGAACACCAGCCCCCCTGGCAAAACTCCTCGGCTGTTCTAACCGCAGCCCGCCACGAAGAGACCCCCTCCCCTGCCCCGCCACCCCCACCCCACGTTCTTTGAACACTGCTGTGCTGTTGACCTAAGGCGCCAAGTTAAACATGCAATGGTCGGTATTAACGTTCGGACGGAAGAGACAAAGCTATTTTTTGTTTTGTTTTGTTTTCCTTTGTTAAGTATCATGGGCTTAAAGGCATGATGGGAGAACCCGGCGGAGTCAATAAATAACCCACCTGTACTAAGAGCGAAATTTGACAGGGCGGGTCTGAAATGCGCCCCCCTCCAAGTCTCAGGTCATCTGAAGGACCATTGTCCTGTGTTTTAAAATCATTTCCACAAGCATTGCCCCAGAGGTGCAGGACTGATGGAATGCTATGAAATCGATGTGTGTAATCCTTTCTATTAAAAAATGCCATAAAAGCCACAGATAATCACACTAAGGATTCTGGGAAGGCTTTTGTGGGAGGCTATTGCATCATGGGGGAATGACACACCAAATGAATTCAACCGCTGATGTGTTCAGAGCTGAATGTGCTTCCAGGAGGTGGGGCCTCGGTGGAGAAGGTGTGCCAGTAGGTGTGTGCCCTTGGAATCTCTCTCTCTCTCTCTCTCTCTCTCTCTCTCTCTGTCTGTCTCTCTGTCTGTCTGTCTCTCTCTCTCTCTTCCCCTTCCCTCTCCTTTTCTCGCTGTTTTTTCAATGAGGTGAGGTAAGCTGCTTTCTTTCACCACGCCTTTCTGCTGTGATATTCCTACCTTGGAACCAGCCAGCCGTGGACTGAATCGTCTGAAACCGTGAGCTAAAACAAACCTTTCCTCCTTTAACATGCGGTATTGGGTATTTTGTTCCGGGAATGGAAAAGTGACTAACGCAGTGGCCGAAAGAGAAAAGTGTAAAACTTAATAGCTCTTCTCTATGTTATCAGCAAATACCTGAAACAAACACCATAAACAATACCTGGAGACTGGAGGGTGTAGCTTAGGGGTAGAGCCCCTGAGTAGAAACTGTGAGACGCTGGGCTTGATCCGCCGTTCCACTCTGGAGGGGTGGACAGTCTTCATGAACGACAGAGGAGGGAGAGACAGTCAGGCTGTGTCCGTGGTGGTTGGGTAGACTTGGTTGGCTGGTTTGGGGGACTGTTTTCCTGTGAATGAACCAGGACTGAGAGGAGCCCAGAATGGTGTGGATAAAAGCAGCAGGAAGGGCTCTCGCCTCGCCAGGTGCCAGAGCAGAGACAGCCCTCAGGCAGCGGCTCTGGGGTCACTGGACGGGAACGTAGGTGCTGGGCTTCCTCTGGGAAAGCTTTCTTTCCCCAGAAGCAGAGCAGATGGCCTATCCACTGGCCGAGGGTGACTGGCCATCTTTCCTCTGGAAAATTAAACTGAGCTCCTGCCTCCGAAGGTATTCACGACCACTGCAAAGATGCGCATTTCAGAGAGAGATGTTCTAAAGCAAGCCCAGACTCCCAGGACCTACCTACGTATACATTTGATTAAAGCAAGGGACAAGTTGACGGTGGTAAGGACTTCACCACAAACACATGGCGACTTCCAGGGGCTGGCAGTGCACCCAGCAGGCAGAGGGTTAACCGCTGGAAGGTGATGTCGCTAAAGGCAGCAGAGAAAGATGGGGGACTGAGCAGAGCCAAGGCCATCAAGAGGCGATCCATCCACGAGAATCCAAATGATTAACCACCGGGCGGAGAGCGCTGCTGCTCATCAGCAGTCGGAGAAATGCAATTTGAAGTGAAAATGAGACATCTCTGTGCAACAATCCGACCGTAAAAATTAAGGGGAACTTTACCACTTCCAGTTGGCAGGACGCGCGAGACGGAGCGCGGAGTCGTAAGTTCCTGGTGGGGACGCGCATTTTTACAGCCGTTTGGAAAGCGTTGGGCAACATTAATTAAAATTAAAACCATATATTCCATCTTTCGCATAAAAATACAAGTGTCAGTACCTGGGGTTGTACAAGGAGAGAATCTGCCGGCAGAGGCTGGATTATAAGGTGCCAAAATTAGGAGAGAGAGAGAGAGAGACCTTAACAATTTTCAAGAAAAGACAGGTGGAGAAATAGGGGTACTCTACACTAATAAAACAGGAAGTGCAGGGCCAACACATAGAACTGGTGATGTGGAGACCTCGCTTCAGAAACACGGACAAGATCATCCAGGTGTGTGTGAGCTGGGCACATGGGTACATTACCCTGGGGGCCGCCGTGACGACAGCGGGTGCTGTAGAGGTTCCTGGGGGTGGGGTGGGGTGGTTGGCAGGCAGGGAAGGGGAGGGAACCAGGCACAACAGCAGGCATTAGGGTTTGGATCTGAAATGTCCCCCACAGCTTGTGTGTTGACCGCTTGGTCCCAGGGCAGCGAGGCTCAGAACTGGGGGTCTTTGAGAAGGGACTGTATCCCCAGAGCTCTGGCCCCATCAGTATCCTCCATGAATGAATCCACGGTGGAGCTATGGGGCTTGAGATGTGGCAGAAACATGGGGGAGGGGGCGGCGCTGGAGGAAGCAGGTCACTGGGGATGTGTCCCTGAGGGGTGGGTGTATTTGTGGCCCCAGTCACGAACATTTCTCCCTCTGTGCGTCTTACGTTCTTGTTGCTGTGACAGACACTCAAAACACACAAGGGAGGTGAGACTTATTTAGCTCACAGTTTCAGGAGGTCTCACATAGTCCGTTCGTGGGCAGCCCCCACACGCCCAGGCGCATGGCAGGCGCTGGAGAGCTGCCCGCGGCATTGGAGACAGAAGCCGGGCCCATCAGAAACAGGGTGAGCTCTCCAATCTCAGCCAAGGTCAAGGCTTTCCCAAGGCAACAAGGTTTCCTCTTCCTTCCTTCACTTAGTTCAAGCTCCCAGTTGGGCCACCCCCACGCCCAGGGTGGCTGCCCTCCCTCACTTTCTGGCCCACAAGTCAATGACACAGGCCTGAAAGTTCTTCCCTGCGCACTTCCTAGTCTCAACAAGTGGACGCTATCTCTCCAGGCCAAACCCCAAACGTCTGCCTCTCTACCCAGGCCCTACCTCCCAAGGACATGCCATTCCACAATTGTACCGCTACATGCAAATACATGGGGCTTTCTGGGGACACTCCAGATCCAAACCACAGCTCTCTCTCTTTCTCTCTCTCTCTCTCTCTCTCTCTCTCTCTCTCTCCATGAGGCCAGCATCTGTCTCCACCGCTCACTCTCTGCCACATGCACTCTTTTCATATCTACTGTGATCTTGGGAACACCCTGTAGTTACTTCTGTTGGTATTTTATCTAGAATTTGGAAAAAACAGAGCATAGTGACTGTGGACTGACGCTTTCCAAACCGTGGAGGAACACTCCCCTTCCCTCTTTTTGAGGTGCCTACCCCAGGTGTTTTGTCACAGCAGTGGAAAGCTGACTAACAGCATAGAAGAGGGAAACTGGTAAAGAAAAAAAAAACCTTACAGATCTCTAACGTGATGGCATGACTCGTGTGCGTAAGGGAGCTTCCATGTGCGTCTGTGAGCCCGTGGGCGTAATGGACAGAAACAAGGAGAGGAAGATTCTGCCTTTCTGCAGATGGGCAGAGATGTCTACGCGTGCTCCCAGAGGAGAGGGAGCTGGATGGGGTGGATTTGGGGGGCAGTGCCAGGGATGGCACCGTGGCTGCAGCCCTGCCTCTGCCGGCAGCTGCCGGGGTCTTTCTCCTGCGCCCTCACCTCTGAGGGTGGGGTGGGGTGGTTGGTAGGCAGAGAAGGGGAAGGGGGCCCTTGTCTTGGAAGGGAGACCATAACTACAGCCCCCTTCTGGCCTTGGTGAGGGCTACACACGCACGGGCCGTGTGCACCCATCAGGACAGGCTTGGCAGGTAGCCCGCACTCCTGCCTGTGGCTGAAATTACCTGTAAGATGGGGAAAAGCTACTAATTTCTGTTTGCTCTCCTGTAGTCTGGGAATCTAACACAATTTCTTACAAATAGCAGTGCTTTTCCCCCCCCTCTGGACTCTCTTGAGTTTTCTAGTTATCTGACCACACCGTCAGGAAAGGGAATTTTGTTTCTTTTTTTACCCTGATGTTTAAATTTTCTCCTCTATCCAAGCTCTGAAAAGTCTAGAAGAGTGGTAGGCACCCGTGGTCCAGAGCTGTGTGGCTGTGTCTCACAGATCCTGCCTGGGCAGAGCAGGGTGGTCACTTGCCAGCCATCTCCAGCGTCATTTCTTTGGGCAGGAGTGCAGTCACTTCCTGAGCCCCCAAGGTGCACCTGGGCCTTCCCATCATTCCAGCGGCACTTCCTGAGCCCCCAAGGTGCACCTGGGCCTTCCCATCATTCCAGCGGCACTTCCTGAGCCCCCACAGTGCACCTGGGCCTTCCCATCATTGCAGCAGGAGGCACAACCACCATGAGGCAGATCACAGACGAGGGAAGGTTACAGACGCAAGTAGGGTGCGTTTTATCACTGCACCTTGCCAGGTGTGGTGGCACAGGCCTGGAATCGCAGCACTCTGAGGCAGAAGGATTACAAGTTCAAGCGCAGCTTGGGTGTTTAGCAACTTAGCGAGACCTTGTCTCAAGACAGAAAACGATCGAGGATGTAGCTGAGTGTGAACGTCTGGGTTCAGTCCCCAGTAACACACGCGCAGAGTCCCTGGCCCTCGACTTTGTGGTGCATTGATCACCTGGGGCTCGTATGGATATGTTCTATGTGTTAGTAATGAAACTAAAATAATACCAAAGATCTGGCACGCATCTGTCCCTCGGCCCCTCACGTCGGCCATGTCCCTGCTGTTCTGTGCAGAGCAGAGATTCCCAACCTGCATCGTACTCACTTGCCAAGATTATTTTTAGCACCTTTGAAAGAGGGAGGAAAAGTAGGTGATGGATTAGGACCAGTCACCGCATCCTCTTGATGGAATCCATGGTGTGTCATTAATAAATACTTTTTTTTTTGCCTGCCCAGAAAATCCACCCTAATATTGCAAAATGAAGGTGAAAATTCCTGGAGTCAAACTCCTCTTCCTGAAAAGATTTTCTGGCCCTTGCCCATGCATTAGTAGATTTTCCTGACTGAGCTGTTCTTTGCGGTGGGGTGAGATCCCCAACCTGAACCCCCCTCAGAACTCTCCACGCACCTCTTTTTACCTCACGGAAGGCAATTCATTTTGGAAGCTGACAACATTATGAAGTTGGAACAAATCCCAGAGACACAGAAATGTAAGCCCTGGCAACATGGTAGCATCTGTTTTCATTAAAAGTTGACACCTTTTATCAAGTAATATTTACAGCTACCCCCTTTTCCAGTTCAGAGGAGGGTCTGGGATCCAGGGGGATCGTTGCTTATTGGCCTAAATTATGAAAGAGGCAGGGGAAGCCCCATTTCAGAAGGGCGAGGGCGGAGGAATTCAAATCCCTACGACACATGTCTCCGTGCCGTCCCAAGAATCAGTAGGTTCACGCTTTGAAGCACAGACTCTTTCCCCCAGAGCAGAGGTCGGGCTCCGGTCGAGATCGTATCAGATGGTGTGTATCTACCAGCTTTACTTGGTTTTTCGTGTTCCAGTCTTTAATCTTAATTCCAGAGAGGCACAGAAGAGGATTTAAAAGGTTAGCAGAATCCAGAGGGTACTCCTGAGGCTTAAAGCTGAGGCTTGAATCGTCTGTTTCTTGGGAATCCTTGGCAATTGCTCATCCTTGCGACACCTTCATCTTAACAAATCTTACTGTGTTTGGAGGAGATGGGGGCTTTGGGAGGTGATTAGGTCATAAGGGTGGGGTCCCCTGAGCGCGGTTAGTGCCTGTCTTGGTGACCGATTTGTTGCTGGGACAGCATGCCTGACATCCATAACTTAAGGGAGGAAAGATTTATTTTAACTCACAGTTTCCGGATGTCTCACACAGTCCATTCGTGGGTGGCCAGCGACGGTAGAAACACACGGCAGAGGTCTAGCTAGAGAAAAGCTCTTCATGGCCTGGCAGAGAGCCAAGTGAGGCAGGGGCCAGCAGATGTCTGGCGACTAAAAGAAGCAGAGAGCCTTCCCAGAACAAGTTGAAATAATGTTTATTCTTCCTTCCTTTATTGATCTCACACCGCTAGTTGGGCCACCCACATCCACGGTGAGTGCTTGCCCCTTTTCCCAGCTCACAAGTCAATCACACACGCCTGGAAGCTCGGCCCCGGGTGCCTTCCAATTTCACCAAGTCCGCACCATCCCCCCAGGTCAAGCCCTGAGCACCCATCCTTTCCAGCCGGGCCCCACCTCCCAACAGCACAAGGCTCCAGAACTGGAAGCGGAGCTTAAACTTTCCTCTTTGTAAGTTGATTGCCTGGAATTTTGTCACAACACAGGCTCCATCTTGGTTACGGTTTGGATCCGGAACGTCCTCCCCAGACCTAACCTATTTGGATATTATGAATTATCTACAGATTTCGCACGATTTCACCATTCCAGGAGGTGGGCCTAGTCGGAAGGGGTGGGCACTGGGGCTTCACCCTGAGGCGGAGCTTCCTCACTAGCTCCTCCCTTCATGTATTTGTCTTCCTGCCCTGCCTTCTGTGAACAGCGTTTCTGTGGCTCGGCCTACAACCGAGACCTCCCGTCACTGCCAGCCACCCACGAGTAGACAGAGACCTTCTGAAACCGTAAGCTAACACAAACCTTTCCTTTTTTGTGTGTTCACTGTTGTTCGTCGCCGTGACTCCATACCCGACAACCACAACTTAGAGGAGAAAGAGTTTATTTTAGCTCACAGTTTCAGAGGGTCACGGTCAATCCATGGCAGCCAGCAGCAGTGGACACACAGGGCAGAGGCGGAGGTGGAGGCAGCTCCTCACAGCACAGCAGAACAGGAAGCCCAGTCAAGGCCAGTCAAGTCCCTGAAGGAAGGCAAGAGAAGCACGCACTCTCCCAAGTCCCGTCCCGATGACCCACCCCTTCTGAGTCCAGCCCCGGTGTTCTGCCCCTTCCAGGTCTGAGCCCCCACCACACACCTGTGATCCAACCACACTCCTGCAGTCCACCCCAGTCTCCCAACAGCACATGGTTCCGAGTCAATCCATAACATCCAAACACCTGAGACCTTAGGGGACAGTCCAGATCCAAACCACAGTGTGAGCATCGAGTCCTGTGTCCCGTCAGCAACAAAATGCAGCTAAGACCATCCTCTTCTAGCTCCTTCCATCACCCCCTCGGCCTGGTTGTGCTGCTAACCCAGACCAGCCCTTCCTTGTTAGAGCTCAGGCCGGCCTCCAGCGTCTGGGAGCCCAGCACAAGGGCCTGGCATTGCCAGGGCTGGCCCTGCACCTGTCTTCCTCCGGCGCCTGTTCCTCTGTGATCCCTGGGGCGCCCTTCAGAGTCCCCTCAAAAGATGCTGGTTTCTAAGGCTCTCAGACTTCACGGGTTGATTTCCCCGAGCCCTCCCTGGAAGATGCGTTTGCCGTGGGAACAGCGCCAACGTGTTTTGCCATCTGCCTGCCCGGGCACCTCAATTGTCTTCACCTCTTCTGCTCGCTGCGTTCGCCCTTAAGGGGGCCGCTCCCCCTCTCCACCCAATCTCTTCCCTCGCTGTTTGCGCTCACGAGCCACTTGCCTCCTCCCTTCTCCCTACCCTCCCACCCCCCCACACCTCGTCCCTGGGGCTCCTGATGCAAGGAGCAGGGCTCCCGCGTGACCCGGAGTGCAGAGAGCCTGTGCCAGCCTGGCTTCCAGGAGACACGTGCGTCTCCTACTCGGGGCCACGCCGAGCCACTTGTACTCTGCGGATCCAACACTCCAGCTATAATTCAGGCACATCTGTCAGATTTATTGACTGGTTCAGGAGACAAACTAGGGAACCATTTTCTGCTCCAAATCATCTTAAGCTTCGGGAAGTGACACACAATTTCATAAGTGCTTCGGAGAGCCGCGCGACTTCCAAAAATGGGAAAAAGAGAACGTTAGCGACACGCCTCAGATGTCTTTCCCGATGCCTTTGGCGGCTGACTTAACTGCTGTCGGCAAGCACCAGCAACGGGTCCCCGCTGAGCACGGATCTCGCTTCCTCTCGCGCCGGTGCTGGTCAGGAAGTGAGGCACACGGCTCCCCTTTGTGGCTGTCACCTTGAGGGCCACTCAAACCCACGTCTGCACGCCTGTGCTTCATCTAGGAGGGAGGGACAAGGAGTGACGTCGCGGAGGCATGCCTTGGCACCTGGGCACCGTGCATGCAGACACGTGGCCGCCCAGCTGCTAGGAGGGCTGCACCATCACCTCCGGGTGACCCTCGGTTGCCTTGCAGAGGTAGTGGTGACTTCTGGACTCCACAGAGTGCTCTGCAGGGGCACGTGCTGGTGGGCCCCTGTGACCTGGGCTCTGTGCACCCCTCCAGCAGAGGCCCCCGGTGGGCACGCGGACACAGAAGCACAGCAGCTCGGCTGCTCCCTGGCCAGAGACAGAGGGCTGCACAGGCCAGCTCTAAGCCTTAAGTATCGCATCTGTACCGTGCCACACCTGGTCCTCTGACTCGCAGAAACGAGGGACATATTACCAAAATAATGTGCAAGTTAGTGTGATGGAGCTCTGACCACGTCGCCTTAGAGCAAACCCAGAGGTCCAGAACGGCACTGAGGGGCTTCATGGCCAGGCACACGCTCTGGCTGCCCAGTGCCCACCCACAAAGGCACAGTCTTGGGCCAGCTCCTCTGCATCCCTGCAAGAGAGACGGTCATAGCGGTGTCTTCTCCCAAGGACCTTGGCGGATTCCATGAGGCAGTGCGTGGCGTACGTGGAAACTGTCCTGGCGCTGATGGACACCGGCACCCATCACACCATCGCCACAGGCAAAACACAAGCACTTTGGTACCTGCTAGACTCTCAGGCGTGTCAGCAGTCTCCAGCGCCGCTGGGCGAGCACCCTCTACGTCCATGGCTGATAATGGCAGAAAATGCATCCTCCAGCCTGCAGGCCAGAAGTCTCTGGTCAACATGTCACAGGGCCAGTTCCTGCAAGGCCTCTCGGGGCCCCCTGGACAGTGTCCTCTCCCTGTGTCCGCATGTCATCCTCCTCGCGCACGTGTGTGTGTCCTGTCTGGATCGGCGTCCAGAATAAAGGCTTCACTGAAGCTTCATCACGTCTGGAAAGACCCTGTGTCTTACCCACTTTCTTGTTCCTGGGCACAGTACCTGACGCTCACAACTTAAGGGAGGAAAGGGTCATTTAGTCCATTCACGGGCAGCCGGCAGTAATAGAAAGGGGCTGGCAGAGGACAGCTGCCCACGGCATCACAAGAGGGGAGATCGGCATTGGGCAAAAGCCAGAGAAAGAGTGCATCCTTCCAGGCCAAACCCTCAGGATCCCACACCCCCAGTGGTCTCCCACAGCCTCAGTGGCCCACCACACCCTCCGTGGTCCCCCATCCCTTCAGTGACCCACCCCACCCTCTGGATCTTCCCCTCCAGACCAGGCCCCACCTCCTAACAGCTCAGGAAATCAATGGATTAACTTCCATGACCAAGTCACCTTCCAAACACGAGGCTTTGGGGGCACATTTCAGATCCAAATCACAAGACCTGGTCTCCAAATCGTCACATTTCAAAGCAGAGGGTGGCCAGAACCCCCTTCCCCAGGGAAGGGGACGGAGATTCAGCCCACACGCCAAGCTTTCGAAATTTCTATGTACTTAACAAATACGTTTGCCTGCGCCTTTTCCCCAGGAGAACCTCATATGTACACTTTTTTCTTAAATTTTTAAAGAAACTGAAAACAACAGCCAAGAGGCTTCCCTTCTCTTAGGCAAATATGCCCTGCTTTCTGATGTGAACAGAGCATGAAGAAACGAGTCCACAGAGGTGATCAAGGTGACCGTGGTGACGGGCCGCAGTCCTTCATTCACTCAGAGCCGAGGACACCCCGCACACAGCAATAGCTGTAGGGCCTCGGGAACACTCCGAGCACCTGTCTCCACGCCGCCTTGCCCAGCCATGTGCGGAGCCAGGCCAATCCTTGGGACAGAAATGAAGTTATAAGGGACAGAACTTTTGCCATAGAGCCATTGCCCACTGGGTCAAAGACTGGCTGTGGGGACTGGCCCACTGCAGTGCTGCCCCTGTCCAAACTGTTCCCGCCACGTCCTACCCAACCGCCCAGGGCCCCGGGCTCTCATGCACGAGCTCCACACCTGCCCCTCCCAGGGCCCCGTGCTCACGCGTCCCCCACACTCCCGCCCGCCATTGACAGCCGGCTCCCTGCCGCTCAGCCCCGCCTTTTCAATGGGAACCGCTCACTGTCGCTTCTCAGATCCAGGGTTTGAGAAGCTGCTGATGGCGCTTTGAGCCCTCCTGTGGTGGTGCCCGGACGTGTAAGAACTGAAGTTGATGCCCAGAATCGGTACAGCTGGATCGAATGGAATTTCTAGGTTTTATTTTTGTGTGGAAGCTCTACATTGATTTTTGCAGAGATGATACTACTTTACGACAACAGAAACGAGTCGCACCGACAGTACCGAAGGTTCTCCTTGCCCCGCAACCTCACTGGCGCTTGCGGCGTTTCGGCAGCCGGGTGGTAGCCATCCTTACTGGAGCAAGACGTGCTCTCTGCATTGCGTGGGTTTGTGATTGTCTAGTAGCCAAAGAGGCTGGACTTTTCTTCTCAAGTACCTAGCCATTTGTCACCTTGAGAAATGCCTTTGCATTTTTAAATAGCCGCTTTTTGATTGATGATCTGGTGTGATGGTGCTCTTTATATATTCTGCGTACTAGTCCTTTGTCCAGGAGCCACTGGCAGTTGTTCCCAGTGTGTGAGTTTCCTTTTTGCCTGGGGATGGTCTGTTCTTCTGGGCAGGAGACCCTCGATCTGCCATCATCCCACCCTGGGGTCCCTCTCGTGTACGTGGGGCTCTGTTCAGAAAGTCCTTGCCTCTGCCCGGTTGATGTTTCTACCTCACTTGTTGCTCAATGGATTCAGCATTTCTGTTTTAATATCGACATCTTTGACCCATTTGGATTTGATTTTAGTACGCGGTGAGAGACGGGCCTAGCTGCATGCTTCTGCATGAGGATAACCAATTTCCCAGCACCATTCGCTCAAAACGTTGTCTTTTTTGCCATGTATGTTTTTGCCTCTTTGTGAAAAGAAAAAGAAAAAAGAGAGAGGAGAAAAGTTGGGCTGCCTGGTGCTGCTGAGACCACAGAGCAAGGCGGCGAGGACCCTCAGGGACCACAGGGCTGTCCCCAGTGAGAGGACCTGATGTGGGCCGGGGTGACTCGGGGACCTCAGTGACTCACCAGCCGCAAGAGTGCTTCCTAACACACCAGGCTGAGGATGCTGGGGACCCCGTGGGGTGAAGGCCCTGGACCAGACACTGAGTGAGAGACGGGAAAGAGCATCGCACTGGTCCCTTGAACAGAGACTCCTGCAAGGGGCAGGAAGGCCGGCGACTGGCACACCCAGGGGGTGGTTTAAGGAGAGGGCAGGGAAGGGGCTGAGGTCACCGCCCAGGTGTGGTGGCCGCCAGAGGGAGTATGGCCGGCAAGGAGCAGTGGCGGGGGCGAGAGAGCTGCCCAGGGTTCTTCCTGGGCTGACTCCTCCGCTCTGCCCTGGGTGGCCGAGCAGAGACGGTGATCCTGTGGGCATTCTCCCCACCCGGGATTCTTCAGGAAGCAGCCACGTATCACGGCAAGACAATCTGAGACTCACGGCGACTTCTGTCCCTGGGGACCACCGGGACCTGAGAGCACCCTGCAGACAGTGTCACCGGCTGTCACAGGAGACACAGGTCAGAAAGATGCAATGGCAAAGGGAGTGAGTGTCCTTGTGGCCATCCCACCGTCCTGCCTGTCCCTTCCCCCTCTCCTCCTGAGCTTCCCCTGAGCTCAGGCCAGGGCAGCCTCCTCAGACCGCCCCCCCACCCCCCACGTAGATGAGGCTGGTGGCCAGGCTGGCTCGGCCATCTCTTTCCCCCGAGGGATGCCCACAGCCCCCATCACGCTGGCTAGTGAAGGCTCTCATCGTCTGCTTTGCTCTAGAGCCTCTCCATTGTACCCCTAGAGTCACGGCCTAGGTGATACTTGCTGGGCACAGCCATTTTGCCCCCGTAAGTGTCCCAGGGCCCACAGGCGTCTGACAGTGGCACTTTGAGGGCAGAAGCTGGTTCAGCTTGGTCCCCAGAAGGAGCTATCCCGGGAACAGCCGCCTAGCCCATTGGCCACAGACCCCTGGGCTGGGTGAGCTCCACAGAGGACTCTGCCCCACACGGGGACTGCGACCCTGTCCCCGGCTTCTGTCCAGGGCCAGGGTCCCGGTTACTTCCCTTCCTCACTGGGACGCAGCACCGGGCAAGCTCAGCCCGTGGAGGGAAGGGTTATTTTTGCTCACTGTTGGACAGTCTCCGTCCATTCGTGAGTGGCTGCAGTGACAGACAGCAGTGGAGCCCAGCGGGAGAAACGGAGAATCGCTGTGCACAGAGCGGCTCGACAGGAAGCAGCGGGACCGAGGGGTGGGCCGGCGAGGGAGGGGCACTCTTCTGGGTCACGTCCCAGGTCCCGTCCCTTTGGGCCTGGCCCCATGAAGAATCACACACAGGAACTCAATAGATTAACCCGCGTGATTAGTCTTTCTTCCAAACACTTGAGGTTTGGGAGGCGTTTCATATCCGAGCCATGACCTGGGAAGCCTAGTACCCCAGGACTGGCCGGGAGCTGTCCCCTCACTCCAGCACTGCCCACCTAGCCTGTTCACCTCCCTCGAGCCAGCTGGAAGGAAGGGAACGTAGGCCCTTGGGAGGATGGAGGATAGGGTGCTCTCGTTCGGCTCCAGGCCAGGGTCACCCAGAGAGACTGGGTGGGGAGCAAGGAGCTGCTCAGTGCATGGTCACCGGAGTGCATGGCAGAGACGGGTCCCCCGGCCCCCGGGACAGAGCCTTCTGCCTTCCCTGGCTGTGCCAGAAGCTCACAACTCACGTCTCCCCAGGACCCGCCGGCCAGGTAACCAGAGAGACACGGAGGAAGGAAGCTGGTCTTGTCACAGGCTGCCAGGGGAGGTGCCCTCCTGGAAGCGGGTTGCTTGATGTTCGATCCAGGCAGCGAGTCACGCAGGGCATCCTCCATAGCTCGCCCCTGGGTGTGGCTCACGGGCAGCCTTCCACGCTCGGGGCCACCCCCTGGGGGTCAGAGGAAACCCGCACCAGCTGGAAGAGAGCTACCTCGCAGCCTCCAAGGGTGGGAGGAGAGGGTCAGTGCGGGGTGAGAGGAAGGCAGCTCTGCCAGTCCTGCCGTGCGGCTCAGTGTGGGTGAGTCTGTCCTGGAGACAGGAGCTAGCATCTGTGTCAGGCATGCGTGTGTGTGTGTGTACCCACGTGAACACTCAGACACACCACAGTCATGTCCACCCGCCCACCCACCTATTCATCCAGAATCAAACACACCAACCTGTGAGCATCCAGCCACCCACCCCTATGTCCACGTAGACGCACGCACACAATCGCAAGCCACCACCCACCCATCCTACCTGCGCACCCCCGCAGCACAACGGACACACACAGACCTGCAACTTGGGTGCCCGCTCATTCATCCATTCATGCACTCCCACACACGTGTGCACACACATGCACATACTCTGCGAATCTCAGAATTGCTCTTTAGGGATGCGTGCTGCTTCCTCAAGAATGCTGGGGCAGGGAGCCACTCCCACAGGATCATGGTCCCTTCTCAGAACAGGTGCACTTGCTCACACACATACACACACACACACACATCACGTCATGTTTCCAGATCTGCACGCACCTCACATTTTAGCTTGTGTCACCCACCCAGTCTTTGGGCAGCCCGCAGGACCCCGAGCTGAAAGGTAAAGTGACTCGGAAGTAGCCCACGGCGGCGTCCCATTGGCACGGGGCATTTGCCTGGCCGAGCTGAGGCTCCAGCTCTGCGTTCTCTGGCTGGCTGCTCTCCCACACCAGGCTCGGCTGCTCAAGAAGAAATGGGACCTTTGTTCCGGTGGGAGGTCCAGGGAGAGGACAGGCATAGCATGTCCTCCTAAACCAGACCAGGAGTTCCTGGCCGGGGCATGATGACCCTGTTCTGCAATGGGCAGGCTGCAGCACTTGGGGCAGTCTCACTGTGGCCATCTGAGCCTCTAAGCACCGGAACAGCAGCTCAGTCATCCCTGTGCGCTACCTGCCCCCTGCTCCTGTCCACGCCAACGCTAGCCAGTTCCGGGGAGCCCGGAGACCCCAGGCAATTCACCTTAATACAGCCACTGAGTTCTAGGTGGACTTAGGCCAGGTTCAAGAGCAAGGTGGGGTGGGGCCAATGAGCGGACTCCGGGGTGTGGGGGGGCCTCTCCCCGCTGCCCCTGAGCCCCCGGGACCAGAAGAGTGTGGTAGGAGATGCTCTGAGTCATGACATTGTTTTGATGGAAGTTTAACCTTTCCGGCTGTTCCTGTAGACAAGGCTGAGATTGAGATGTTTTATAAGATTTCATTGACGATGATAAAACCCTTTGAATCTTTTGAAAGCCTTCCCCCTCGCGGGAAGTGGTATTTTCATAAATTAGGCCGATGATTGTCGGCGGCCTTGAGTTGTAGAGGGGCGGGTGGAGGGCCCGGGGACTGTCTGGCTCTCCGTGCTCCCGCGCTTGCCCGGTCCCTGTGGAATTCCCCCAGAAGCCCACCCACCCCCACCGTGCGGCACCTGAAAGTCGCCCAGATCCAGAACCAGAGGACGTATGCATAGGGATCCCCTCACCACTGTGTCTGTTCTTCGGCTACACCCCGCCATCAGAGGTGCCCTAAATACTAGAGGGCCCGTGACGGTCCAGCTGAGGGAACTGTGGGACAGGCTGAGGTCGTGGGGTTAGTTAGGGTGGAATGTTCTAGCACGTTCACTGTGAGGTGTGATTGGTGACCCGTGAGACCACAGCTGCTAACACCCCCAGCTGTCCAGTGATGAGGGAGCGAAGTGGGGACGAGGGGTCGCCCCTTACACATACCTCACCTCGCGCTTAGGGCACGTTCCCACAGCACGGCAGGTGGCATGGAGCCCTCTGGGTCCCAGGTCCCTCTGACAGTGTGAAAACAATGGCTTTGGAGAGGCTGAGCCACGTGGCTGTGGGGAAGTGGCTGGCGGGCAGGCAGGGACAGGCGTTTCCTTGGACAGGAAGCTCTGTTCGTTGGCAGCCTCCTCCGTGCCACCATCACCATGGGCCCCACCATTGTCACTCTGCCGTTCTGCTGAGCTGCCTAACACGGGTCAATTGCTTCCTGCCAAGTAGGCACCTGCTGGGAAAGCCGGAGTCCCAACCGCACAGTGGCCTTGTGTGGCAGGTGCTTGGAGCTTCTAAGATGTGGTGAGAGAAAGATACGGAGTGCCAGGAGAATGCTGGGCAAGGAGACAGGCTGGGTTCTGGATGGGGAGACTTCCTCTGGGGTTCAAGGAAGGCAGAAATAACTGAGGTGAAGGGCCCCCACACCCACGGAAGGGTTCTCCCCGTGCGCCACCAAGCTGGCTTGGCTGGATATCTCTGAGATACTGTGCCTGCTCTCCTGGAGGTCACACGCTCATGAGGGAAGTAAGCATGGATAGGCACTTGCCCCTGACTCCTGCCCGCTCTATGGAGACCCAAGAGGGACAGAGGATCCAGGCTGGACTGGGGGTGGCTGTAGTATATAAGGTTCCTATGAAGAACAGGATATAAACAGGATATATGAGTAGGGGCCTGAGGAGAGAGAGCCCCCC